>JASSUY010002429.1:44863-59446 GCA_032466535.1 Forpus xanthops
TAACTTATCTATGGTTACTCTTAACAGTTCGAAATATATTCTAACTCATCAAAGCCTGGATTGTTCAGAGCCTCTAATGAGCCATGCCCTCGGTTACTAAGCCATCCCACAACACCTTTTGATGAAGCCCAGCATGTGGTTGGCTTTCTGGGCTGCAAGTGCACATTGCCAGCTCATGTTCAGTTTCTCATCAATCAAAACCCCACCAGCCCTTCTCTGCAGGGCTGCTCTGAATCTCTTCTCTGCCCATCCTGTAGTTGTGCTCGGGATATGCCCAGACCCAGATGCAGGACCTTGCACTTGGCCTTGTTCAACTTCATGAGATTTGTGCTGGCCCACCTCTTGAGCATGTCAAGGTCCCTCTGGATGGCATTCCTTCTCTTGAGTGTGTTGACTGTATCACACAGCTTGGTGTGGTGAGGACTTAATGAGAGTGCACTCAATCCCACTGTCAGTGTTACCGACAAAGATGTTGAACAGGCTCAGCCCCAGTACCCACCCCTGAGAGACACCATTTGTCACTGGTCTCCACTTGGATATCAAGCTGTTGACCACAACACTCTGAGTGCAACCAGGCAATTTCCTATCCACTGAGTGGTCCATTCATCAAACCTATTCCTCACAATTTAGAGTCAAGGATGCTGTGCAAGATAGTGTCAAATGCCTCACACGTCCCTGTAAATAACATCAGTCACTCTTATCTATCAATGCTGTGGCCCCATCATAGGAGGCTACCAGATTTGTCAGGCAGGATTTGTCCATAGTGAAGCCATGTTGGCTGTCACCGATAACCCTCTTTATTGTCCATTTGCCTTATCATAGTTTCCAGGAGGATCTGCTCCATGATCTTGCCAGGTAGGTCACTGAGTCTTTATTCTCTTTTAAAAAATGGCTGTCATAAGTAAGTGCTACTTAGCAACAACTAAAATCTAGGTGTGTTAAGATCATTATTCTCAGATTGAGGCCAAATTTGTGCACTGTAGCAGCTACTAGGAAGATATTTAATTCTATCCCAGCCAAAACCATTACAGTTGTGCTACTGTAATTTCAGAGATACATACATGGATTCTACAAAATCCTGACCATTATTTAAAAAATACACAATGGCCAGGAATAACAATGGCCAAGAATAGATAATTCAGAGAAGCCCACATGAAGCATTGGCAGCATCTCTTCAAGCAAAAAACAATGTTCAACAGATATTCTGCAATAGTTAAGGTGGCAACAGAATTCTCCTTTACTTTTACCCTGTGACAGATTCATAAAGCAAGGCAACATAGGTATAGTAAGTCCTCACAATCTTCATGTGCTTTCCAACAATGTTAATACAAATATCATGGCTGGAGAAAGATAATCCTGCTTCCAGAAAATGTCTGTATTCCAGAAGCATCATGTTCATGCTAGTGAAATACCTGTGGTGATTCACTTCAGGCTGCTTAACTTTCTAACTCAGAAAAATAACCTGTTCTAACTCTATATGCATAGGCAAGGTCAGCACAGCCAGAGTCTGGTTATATGTTCTTCCTGACATTCCCTCTGAATTTGAGCCCACTGGTTTACTGCTTTAGCAGACATCACTGCCTGCTTTTCCATTCTGCAGCTCTCATCCTACAGTCCTGCACCAGGAGTCTGAGGTGAGCTGCACTCATGACCATGGCCTCTCTTACTAAACAGTCCTAGAGCTGCTGCTGCTTCTAGGACCGAGTTGCAGCATGAAGCTGCGTGCAGGCCCCAAAGGCCCAGCTGATGAATGCCTGTGAAAGGCTGCAGTTCTTATTCTCTCTTTGCATTAGGTAATCATACCTGATTGTTACGAATGGTCAATTCTGCTGCCCTGACACTAACATGGTATTAGCTGCTTAAAATACTATGCATACAGAATTAAATGCATAGACTAGCTCAAGTATGGGCATATTTCATTGGAAAACTATAGGCTGTAAAAATTCCTTGGTGAAATTCACTGGTATCCAGAAGAACATCCAACAATCAGAACTAAAACCCACCGTGGGGTACAGAGCGGTGAGGACTGCTGCCTACACCGTGCAGCACCGATAAGACTACCGGAGCCCAAGCGGCTGACAGAAAACAGCCATAGGGCCGCCAGATGCCCTACCGGTGGCCCGACGGGTCCCCTTGGCACAACAGAACCCGCACCCGCTCTCCAGCACCTCCCACCCCGTGCTCCCCGGCATCCCAGGCCCCGTCCCGCTCCGTGACGAGCCTATCGAGCGCGGCCGGCTCAGCTGGTGCCCCGCCCCTTCTGCCGCCGATAACGGAAGCGCCCGGAGGCCGAGCGGTGACACGACCTGTGTGCCTCCCGTTCCCACACGCACTCCCCGCCCCTTCAGGCTCCCCTCCGGGAGGCATGTGGGGAGCGAGCTCGGGGTGGGCGGCCGATGCGGTGAGTGCGGGCGGGAGGGGGACAGGGGAAACGGCCGCTGCTTTTCCTCTTTTTCCTCCTCTGCCCGTCTCCGTATTACGTGCGCCCAGCAGGCCGCTTCACTTCCGCTCCCTTCCTCTCCTGTCCCCTCCCATCCATTCCCTTCCCATCCCCGCCGGCGAGAGCGCTGCCAGGTTGGGGAAGGGGGTGGGAGGTGTAGACGACCATCTTTTGGGGACGCCTACGGCCCAGATGGAGAGGTGCTGGTGCAGTGATTAGGCTGACCTCCCCACCGTGTCCCTGAACTCAAATGGGAACAGCTCTGGAGGGGGTCGATAGAGGGGGTAACTGCAAGCGCGGCCCCCTGCAGCACAAAGAGGGTAAGTAGTGATACAGTTGCAAACGATATTTTCATCTAAGGTTGTGTCCCATACTAGTGCTAATGCTGTTCTTCCTTCTTGTTTCCCCAACCGTCCTGCTCAGATGCCTTGTTCTCTAAGGAAGGGACAGAGTCCCTTAGAAATGCTAGTGTTTCCAGCAGGGAACTATACAAAGTTGATGTTTGCAGGCAAAGGGGTCTCTGCAGCAAACTACAGTCTGCCAAGAGGAAGTAAACAGCACAAGGAAGCAAGCAAAATAGGCCATTGGAATGCTTCTGTATTTTTTTGCCATGGGGGTGGTGGGGCACAGATTGCCCAGAGAAGCTGTGGCTCCCCCATCCCTGGCAGTATTCAAGACCGGGTTGGATGGGCCTTGGAGCAACCTGGACTAGGGTAAAGTGGCCCTGCTCATGGCAGGGGGATTGGAACAGGATGATCCTTAAGGTCTAGCCCAAACCATTCTGTGATTCCGTGCACTATAAAGCATGCTTATTAGTCAAGCTTTAAAGTACTTCTGGAAAAATGGGGCAATGCATTACCAGTAATAGTAAAATCAGTCAGGGTACAACATGTAACAAGTATTTGTTCTGTTTAGGAGGATGTTTTTGCTGTCAGAGTAATTGTTTTTGATTTGAGCTGTTCTGGTAACTCCTAGACCAGTAGAAACAGTGCTGATAATGGGAGTTGAGAGGCCTTCTGTTAGTAACATCATTGCTAATAAAACTGATTGCTGCATCTCTGATGGTAGACATCCTGACATACAGAAAAACCTACTGAGTGTTTTCTGCTCAATCTGCAGTCATTAAGAGATTTCGGACAAAAATAAAAATAAAAAAAAAAAAGATCCAATCACACGCACACAAAACAGTGTTTCTTATAAATAGTGTGGCTTTGATTTTTAAGTTCAATGAAAAGTTGAGGAATTTTGGATTTGCATCACCTTTGAGAACAGCTCTCTTGTTTTTATCGTTTTATATGTTCGTGCCTTTGGGTCATTCTTCCATACTTCTAAGTATCCTGGAATTTTCCTGCTTACCTTAGAATTTGTGACTAGGGTAATACATGTGAACTGAGTGTAACATTTATGAAATACAGAAATAACTGTCTCGTTCATGAACAGTTTATTCTGGAGGCTGTGTTGCCCCAGAGAAGTATAAGTGTGTTGTCAGGACACAGATGAACATGCCCTCTCAGTCTGTAACTTGTTCAAAAGGCATTACTGATTTGATTCATCAAATTCAAGGCCCTTAACTAACATTGCAATGGAGCTGAGGTTTCAGCAGGAACATGAGGTCGCAAAATGTTACCTACAAAACCTGATATGCTTTTCTTGTAGCTTAAAAAAAAAAAGAAAGTGTAGACTACCTCTGCTTTCTCTCTGTAGGAGAGAACATAGCCAAATACTCATTGGAGAGGAAGAACCAAGCTGAAGGTGAAAGATTATTATCAAAAGTTGTTGGCTGGTTGTGCTTTAATATCTAGCAAATGTATTTTGACTTTGACAAATGACTTTGTAGTGCTGTGGTGAATAAAAGAGATGTTGGACAGATCTTATCTGAAATAAGAGAGTTTTTCTTACCTCTTTCAAAATATTTTTCCATGCAGCTGATGTCCCTTTAGTGTAGTTCTGCTTGAATGTGAGAGAGCTATCCATGTATGTAGAACTGTGTCGGGTTCCATTTGTACTACAATAGGTTTGCCCTCAGATTCTGCAATTTAGAGATGTTGTGGAAGTTCACTTCTGATTTCACCATTTTCTAGACAACTAGATTTTTGTAGTGCGTTGGAGTTTTGATTAGAATACAGTCTCTAGCTGTTACCACAAAGAGGTTTCTGGGATTGTTTTTCAAACTACCACACAGGGCTAGCTTCTTAAAAGTAAGAGGGAAAGGTGGTGCTAGAAGGGCCTTTTGCTCTCAACTGGTGCCAACTTCTAGTCTCCAGAATTTGCCTTCTTGAGGTCTCTTTTTCTGATTTGAAGTGTCCAGGAAGCATTTGAGGTATTAACCAGACATTATTTGACTTATTTGGGCATGAGCATGTTGTTCCACTTCTCAGAAGAAAAAGTTAAGTTGAGGAAATAGTTGGGAAGAGTGCCTGTCTTGGTTAAGCAGTTAGAGTGGATGAATTGCTGATCTTTTCTGGGAGTGAAGCAAGCTTCTTTCTCTGAAAGATTCCTCTCAACCTACTTAGAATTTTTGCTGGGGAGGGATATGTGGCAGTGAAAGTTGACATGTTAAGGGATACTTGCAAGTAGAGTCAAGTGCTTTAAGTGTTTTCAGGATTTTATTGATAAATGAAGCAGCTGAAATCTGTCAGGAACTATCCTTCTGGAGGTATTCCAGCTTTTGGTAGGCTTGAACTTGTCTAACTGCTGTTTAAACTTCCTTAAGTTTGCAGCATCCACAGCATACCGTGAAAAGAAATTCCGTAGGTTGCCATCAGTTTTATGAAAAAGTTTCTCTTCCACTTGTTATTAATTTAACATGTGCAGCCTTTGTTGGGTGTCTCCTTCTTATATTGGAAGAAAATGTGATTTGTTATTCCCTGTTTGGTTTTGTCATGGTTTGGTAGACCTCTGCTATATCCTTTCCTCAATCCTATCTTCCATCCTGCAGAAACCCAACTATGGTAACAGTTGCTTATGGAATGCAGTGTGGATGCCATTCTGGCATTTGGTGTGAACCTTCTCTATAGTTACAAGTACAGAGTAGTGGTAATTTTAGTGTATCATTTTTAAGTGGGTGCATTAAGGAGAAACAAACCTGCATGCAGTTGAGGAACTGAGGACTAAGACCGTTAAATAATTACGTTCATTGTGTTAGGTTATTTTGCTTGCTTGCTTGGTTGTTTTTTTTTCCTAGCAACTTTCTTATGTGCACTCCGATTTGTTCTCTGTTGTTGAGTTCCTAGTAGGTATTTTCATCAAGCTATCAGATGTAACCCCAACACCTCATTTGTGGATGGTGTGTATGTTGTGTGTAGGAATGGCCTTGCTCATTATGATCATCACTGTCTCATTTAGTACATGATATTTTAGAGCCTGTAGCTCTTGCCTTTACTGGCACACTTAAATGTTTGAGAGAGTTTTGAAAATGCTTGACTAACTTAAAGAATAATACTGGATAAGTAGCAAACTGAGAATTTTTCTCTGAAAAAGAGAAAGCAAATCTGCCTTCTGCCTGCTGTTTTTTGTTTGTTTTTTAAGATTGCAAATTCACTTTATTTTTTAAATAAATTTCTCAAATAATGCAGTTTTTAAATACTATAAAAAATTTTCTTGTGTTTGTATGTGAATGTTTCAGGAAATGCTTCAAAGGACAATAAAAGATTTTTTTTCCAAAGATGGAAAATTCAGTTGAAGAGATGGATACCTCTGATACTCAGTGGGGCTGGTTTTATTTGGCTGAGTGTGGTAAATGGCATATGTTTCAGGTAAATACCTGTAAAGTTACATTAGCTGTGATGCATTCCATGCATCAAATTGCCTATTGCTGTTTGTCTAAATGTGCTTTTTCATTTATTTTGAAGACTGATTCAAACAGTCATTGCTCTGTTAGCAGTGAAGATATTGAAAGGAGCTTCCGAACAAACCCACATGGTTCTGTTTGTTTTACTACTGCAAAATTTAACTACACGCTAGACTTTTCAGGTGTGTATCTTTTCATAGAGTAAATTTAAATAATAGAAAGTGCCAGATACACCAGTTTATTTGTTCATTCACCAAATTACTATCTTCGTACCTAATTCAAAACCTTGTGATTCTTGTGATTGGAAATGTTGTCTTTACTGGAAAGTACATAGTGGTTTTTAGAAGCAACTGCCCTGCTACAATTTTGTAGTTTATTAATAAAGTAGCATGTCTTGTTTAGTAGCACTCCTATCATGTTGCTGCTGCTTACCTCAGCATACATCTATGGGACTGGGGTGTTTGAACATTTTTCTTTGATGTGCAGTTGCTTGTAAGCTTGAAAACTGTAATAGGTTGAAGAGATCTGTTATGTTAACTATAATATGATCTGTACTCTGGGGTTTGAGGTTGGGGTGGTTTTTTTTTTTTTTTGTTTTGGTTGGGTTTTTCTGTTTAGCTTTTGCATTTATAGATTATTTTCTGATTAAATTATGAAACAACTATATGCTTAAATATAAGCCTCTTCCGAGAGAAAGAAAATAATAGTATTACAAATACAGAAAGTGGGGACTGGGTAAAACAGAAATGTACTGGGAGTTAAAGTAGTATGTAACAATACAATGAGTTTTATGTTTACCTGTGTTGAAATGTCTGTTTAAAAAAATGCTTTGTTTTGCATCTAGAATAAAAGCACTAAATACAAGTGCTGAAGAACTATTTTTGTGTTCCTGTTTGTAGGTCATGATGTCTTATAAGGACAGTAGTAACATGCTTTGTCATCCTGGTTGTATTAAAGCCAGTGGAAGTTTTGCCAGTGATTCAGTGGGGCTGAATGTTAGATAGGTATTTTAACAATAAACATTTTCTGTAATACTCGTGCATTTTGCCAACTTGTGTAAATGACTGATTCTGAATTCTGAAGCCAGTATTTAGAAACATTTATCAAGAATGCTCATGTGTTAGTTGTTGAAATGGGATTTCCTGTCAAGCAAGTTGGGGTGTAGTGTTGTTATTTAAAAAATTACACTTACATGTTTCATATGCTATAGATAAATTCCAGAAACTTTCATCTTAACTCTTGTTTTATGCTTAGCGATGAAACAAACCAACCTAACTACCCTTAAGCAACGTCCAATAAAGCGAGCTCCCTTTTCTGTCAGTACTTTCAGGTAAGGAAATAAAAAAGGAAGATGCCTTAATTTTATTGTGGTTCTTCTAAGTAAAATGAAACAAATTTTATATTTGTTGTTTATTTACTTCTCACACCAAGCAATTTGAAAGGTGAATCAAGGTGGGAGAGCTAGTCAACTGAAGAAAGAATACATTTTGAAGAAGAACACCAGAAGAATTTTTAGGGTGTTGGAGGTTTTTTTGTTTGTTTGTTTTACTTTGGTTTGGTTGGTTTTGTTTGTTGGGTTTTTTTCTTTGTTTGTTTTATGTGTTTGGGTTTTTTTTTGCCTCCGGAGAAATTAAGGAACTGGCAGTGGGAGAGGCAAGCCATGCTGAATACTGCCAACTTTTAACAAGGTACTTCAAGCTGTGCCTAAGTCTAGCCATTGGAGTCCCTGTAAATACCTGTTGAATCACAGTTGTGGAGAAGCAGCAGCAAAACACTTAGTGGTTTCTTCCATTTTAACAGTGACTTCTTAGTATTATTGTAACAGCAGAAAAGGTAGAGTTATATTTTCTTGCCTGTATGTTTTAATCATTTACTCTAAAATATTTTGAAATTACAAGAATTTTGCATAACAGCAATCAGATTGTTTTATGAGTCTAATTACAGTAGATTGCAAGTTTCTTACCATCTGGTAAGTCATTAGATGTAAAGCTGTGCTGATGTAAATCTGATACTTAATAAACACTAAATTGGTCTGTGCAGTGATACCACCACAGGTAAAAATGACTACATGGAATATGTGAGCTTTTCTCTCCAGCTAGTTTCTTTAGAAATAATTTTAGTCTGGTTTTATTTTCAAAAGAAAATTGTGACTTGTAGTGAGAAATGTAACAGTAACCTTTTTACACTGACATTCAAGAAGGCATGTTTTTTTGAAGTGTCAACTGTTTTTTTGATGGGTATTTGCTGAAGAGTGTGTGCAATAATGTGGCAATTCACTTTGGGGTTTCTGTTTCTCAAAAAACTGCATTCAGTACTCTCTTTCCATGGGATAACACTATTCTTTACTTTCAGAAGATTGCTTCTTTTACTCGTGGCTTTAAGGCTTAAAAGCTGCTATGTATATAGTGTATATGCTTAAAACACTTTCTTCCTTTTTGGTTGGGTTGGGTTTTTTTTGAGCATGGTTTTTTTGTATTTTTTGGGGGTAGGGTTTGTTGGTTGGTTTCAGACCTTTCTGATCATCCCTTCCAATTTATCTTCTTGTCTTTTGCTGTAGATCATATATTAAAGCTGCTCGTTATGGTGGTTTACTTACAGTAAGCTAAGCCAGAATTTGAATACAAAATAAAACCTCTTGCCTTTGACCTTATCTGCTGACAGTAGCCTTTGTTTCAGCTAAAACCCTAAGTAGTTTTGTGTAAGGTTTTGGATTTGAGCAAGAGTTTGACAAGAAGAAAATGCATCATGGCTTTGAAGTGATGTATTTTTACTTTGTTTTGTTCTGCTTTGTTTTGTTTGAAGTTTCATCTGTGAAAATGAGGCTATCCCTATGCCTTCGCACTGGGAGAATGTAAATCCCGATGAGCCATATCAGGTAAGAGTTGGTATGGAAGTTGGTGAAAAATGCGTGATAATGAAATAATGCATTGAATTTAAATTGTACTAACCTTTTTTTTTTCCAGCTTATTCCATTGCAAAAGAAAACAAATGAATATAATGAAGTTTCTAGTCTCTTTGGAAAAACAATGGATAGCCACCGAATTAAAAGAATTAAGAGAATACAAAATCTAGACTTGTGGGAGTTTTTTTGCAGGTGAGATTATTTCTAAACCCAACAGTCTTAGTATTGTTAATGGAGCAAATTTTGAAGGCATGCAGCAGAAATATGTTTCATTGCTTTTATTATTAATGAAAATATGTGTAACTTAAGATTTTTTAACTTTTTTTTATTTGTCATGTCTCTGTATTCAGAATTCCATTTTCAGGACTGTAGCTTCTGCAGGTGCAGAAATGTAATACTTGTATAAATGCATTATGTGTAGATGTAGCACAAACAAGACTGATGCATTAAAGATGTTCAGGATGTCCATGTGATAGATGCCTGTGATACTTAGCAGTGTGTTTTGTAAAATAATTCTTTGACAGGCTTGTATTACTTTGTTAGTGAACAAAGCAAATAAATATTTGTGGCTTGTTAAAAAATTTAACTTTCAGGAAACCAAGGACAAAATTAAGTGTCCAATTAGCACATTTTCATGTTCTTTCTTTAATGTGCTATAAAAGTTTTTTCTAAGTTCTCTGCTTTTCCCTCTTTATGTTGTGCTGGCCCAGAAGAAGTAGGAGGTGTTGAGTTTTGCTTCAACTTAAGTATCAATCTTAAGCAGTTGTATTTGACAAAAGTTTTATTTGTGTGAAGGAGTTCATATCGGCATCTGTTCTAAAGATGTATTATACTCTTAAATCCAACTGAACTAAGTTAAACAGTGAAGAAATAACTTAGGCAGATGTATGTTAAAAATGTACATAAGATATGAACTTTTGAAAGATACCTAATTTATTGTTACTTAAAAGGTGTATCATGAACATGCATAAGGAAATTAAGTTCTTGTTTAAGAGAGTTAGCCTTCTCTTAATTGTGTTTTTAATTTTTGGGGAAGTAAGGAGGGGGCTCAACAGAACCCCCTCTACCTTGGACTTCTGTAGGGCAGACTTTGGCCTCTTCAGGAGGCTGGTTGAAAGAGTCCCTTGGGAGGCAGTCCTGAAGGGCCAAGCAGTCCAGGAAGGCTGGACATTCTGCAAAAAGGGTATCTTAAAGGTGCAGGAGCAGACTGTCCCAATGTGCCCATCAGATAAGGTGATGGGAAAAATGACTGGTGTGACTGAAGAGAGCTTTGTCTAGAACTCAGGAAGAAAAAGAGGATATATGACCTTTGGAAGAAGTGGCAGGCAACTCGGAAGGACTACAAGGATGTCATGAGGTTATGCAGGAAGAAAATCAGAAAGGCCAAAGCCCCACTAGAACTTTATCTGGCTTCTTCCATAAAAGACAATTAAAATGTTTTGTTTTTTTTTTTTTTAAATACATTAGCAACAAAAGGAAGGCTAAGGAGAATTTCTGTCCTTTACTGGGGAAACACAATGATAAAGGATGAGGAAAAGGCTCAGATACTTAATGCCTTAGGAAGACCAGTTGTTCTCAGGGCACCCAGCTTGAAGACAGGGACAAGGAGTGGAATGAAGCCAAGCAGAAATGGTCAGTGAGATGCTACACTTAGGCATACACAAGTCTGTGGGGCCGTATGGTACCCACCAAAGGGTACAGGTAGAAGTGCTCACTGAGCAGTCATTTATCAGCAGTCCTGGCTATCTGGGGCAATTGCAGTTTACTGCAAGTCAGCAATATGATGCCTATCTTCAGAAAGGGCTGGAAGGAGGATCTGGGGAGCTACAGGCCTCTCAGTCTGACCTTGGTGCTGGGGAAGGTTATGGAACAGATCTTGAGCACCATCATGTAGCATGTATAGGATGACCAGGTGATGAGCCACAGTCAGCATTGGCTTATGAAAGGCAGATCCTGCTTAACCAACTTTATCTCCTGGGACAAGGTAACCTGTTTAGTAGATGAGACAGAACTGGATGTTGTCTGCTTCTGACAATGTTTCTCACAGCATTCTCCTGTAGAAACTGGCTCTTCATGGCTCCGATGGTGTATACCTCACTGGGTAAAAAACTGGCTGGATGGGTGAGTCCAGAGAGTTGTGATGAATGGAGTTAAATCCAGTTGGTTGCTGGTCACAAGTAGATCAATACTGGGGCAAGTTCTGTTTGCTATCTTTATTGATGACCTGGATGAGGGCATAGAGTGCTCCCTCAGTAAGTTTGCAGACAACACCTAGTTGGGCAAGAGTGTTGATCTACTTGAGGGTACGAAGGCTCTACAAAGGGCCGGATTGATTGGCTGAGGTCAGCTATATGAGGTTCAGCATGGCAAAGTGCCTGGTCCTGCACTTAGGCCACAACAACCCTATGCAACCCTACAGGCTTGAGGAAGAGTGGCTGGAAAGCTGCTCATGGAAAAGGACCTGGAGGTATTAGTCCAACTGGCTCTATGAAAGATTTGACTGGTGGATCAACTTAATTTTGTTTTACTGGATTAGCTTATCGTTGCTGGTGGAAAGTGCTAAGATTATGTTTTTTAGAATAGTTAGATTCTTTGAGTTCTGTTCCAAATCAATAGAAATCCAAGTCAGTTCCTATACGTGGTTCAGGGAAGTCCCAGGCACAGTTACAGGTTGGGCAGAGAAGTGATTCAGAGTAGTCTGAGGAGGACTTGGGGGTGTTGGTCAACGAGAAGCTGAACATGAGCAGACTTGAGTGTGCACTCGCAGCCCAGAAAACCAACTGTATGCTGGGCTTCATCAAAAGGAGCGTGACCAGCAGGTGAAATGAGGTGCTTCTACCCTTCTACTTTGCTCTTGTGAGATCCCACTTGGAGTACTGTGTTCAGCTCAGGTAACCCCATCATAAGGAGGACATAGAACTGTTGGAACAAGTCCAGAGCGAGGGCCATAAGGATAATAAGGGGACTGGAGCAGCTCCTATACAAAGACAGGATGAGAAAGTTGGTGCTGTTCATCCTGGAGAAGAGAAGGCTGCATGGGGACCTTATAGCATCCTTCCAGTATCTGCAGGGGTGACTACAGATATGCATGCTGGAGGGGGACTCTTCATCAGGGACTTTAGTGCTATGGCAGGAGGTAATGGGTCCAAACTTAATCAGGGGAGATTTAGGACAGATATAGGAGGAAATTCTTTACTGTGATTGCCGTGAGACACAGGTTGCCCAGAGAAGCTGTAGCTGCCCCATCCATGGCAGTGTTCAAGGCCAGGTTCGATGGGCCTTGGAGCAATCTGGTCTAGTGGGCAGTGTCCCTGCCCATGACAGGGATGTTGGAACTGCATGATCTTTAAAGTCCTTTCCAACCCTAATGATTCTGAGATTCTGTTACCACAAAAGTTAGTTGAAGAAACTCTAAGACTCAATTTGGAGTTTTAGAAAGCAGGCATTCTTTATTGCAGCACTGGGCACACATGCAAATTATTTTGGAAAGGTGAGCATGCCTAATACTGGTAGTGACTATATAGTTATCATACTCATGCATATTTACAAATTTTCCATTAATTTATTTACATATTCATGGTATTTCAGGAACTGATTATAAGATCTGCATTCTAATTACACATGTGTTTTCTTGCTGATTGGCAGTCTGGTGGTCCCCAGTAGTCTTCCTCACTGTGTTTGCTGATTGACCTCAGTGCTTGCACATGCCTGCAAAGTCCTAATGCTGAGTTAGCAGTTGGTATGTCCTTGTTTTTATTCTGTTCCAGTCTCTGTTATCTTGAAGGCTGGCACACTTGGTCTTATTTACTGCCTCCTTAGTTGTTATCAGTCGCTTGATTTTTTTCTTCCCCCATCAGCTGGATATTCCTTATTCCCTACATGTCAGCAAGTTAGAACAGCTTGTATTTTACTACATTACTTAAAGTCATACACATCATTCTTGGTTTAAACCTATAATTTAAACCTATGATTCTATAAGAAGTCCTACTGTGGCATTTCTGCATTCTGCAGAAACACCTTGCGAGTGTGCCCAGTATGTTCTGCTACTTATGAGGAACTGTTACTTAAACTTTTGACTTTGTAGTTTTGAGAAAGTGTTTTGCTTCATGGATAAGATCGGTGATTAAATCTGAGCATTGCTTTAGCCATTATTTGCAACGTCGTAGTGGTCATAACACATTTAGCTGTTGTAGTAGTTCCCTTATTAATGACTAATTTAAATCGTTTTTATGAAATCAGCTGGACAGAGATAGTGAAGGACTGTTTCAGAACATTTTTGGACAATTTATTATTCACTTTTTCAATAAGTTTGCTCTGTTCCCCTGTTTCAGGAGAAGTTATTCTAGTCTACCTTTTTACATTGTTAGAGATCAACAGACAAAAAAAGACGGCTGCTGACTGAAAACTTTCAGATATTCAGCATTGCTAGCTGTTAGCTCAGAGGTGTTGCCTCACACCTTAGTGTGTGCAGGGAATCTTAGCTTCTAGGTTGTGTTAAATTGCTAATAGAGCAGAACTTGAATGCCTGGAATCTCTCTGCCTCTGACAGAAAATATCACAAATGAGATTATTGGTGAAACCTCTGAGATGCCCTTGAGATTCTATTGATATTCTTCTGGTTTAGACAGAAGTTGTAGGGAGAAAAAGACACATAAATTAAAAAAAAAAAAAAGTTGCCAAAACATAGGTATTTTAGTTTGCAAAAAGGAGGAGGAAAAAAAAAAACTATCAACAAGGGTGCAGAATAAACATCTCTTTCAATCTAAGTACTGTAAGATTTCTACTTCTTTGAAATGTACTTATTTGTAAATAATACATAATTGCAATGTAATGCAATTGATATGATAAAGAATCCTTGTTGCCTGTCTCTTTCCCTGAACCTGGTTGATGACCAATCTAGTGACGTTCTATGATGGGGCTACGGAACTGATGGGCAGGGGTAGTGCAGTTGATGTCATCTATCTGGACTTGTGCAAAGTGTTCGACACTGTCCCACATGACATCCTTGTCTCTAAGCTGGAGAGACATCAATTTGATAGGTGGACCACTCGGTGGGTAAAAAACTGGCTGGATGACCACATGCAAAGACTTGTGCTCAATGGCTCAGTGTCCAGCTAGAGACCTGTAACAAGTGGTGTACCTAAGGGATCGGTGTTGGGACCGGTCTTGTTCAACAGTTTGGTCAGTGACATGGACAGTGGGATTGAGTGCGCCCTCAGCAAGTTTGCTGATGACACCAAGCTCTGTGGCTCCGTTGATACGTTGAAGGGAAGGAATGCCATCCAGAGGGACCTTGACACGCTTATGAGGTGGGCTGATGTCAACCTGATGAAGTTTAACCATGGCAAGTGCAAGGTCCTCCACCTGGGTCAGGGCAATCCCAGGCACAGCTACAGGTTGGGGAGAGAAGAGATTCAGAGCAGCCCTGAGGAGAAGGACTTGGGGGTGTTG
>JASSUY010002432.1:0-23531 GCA_032466535.1 Forpus xanthops
TGAGGTTGGCATCAGCCCACCTCACAAGTGTGTCAAGGTCCCTCTGGATGGCATTCCTTCCCTCCAACGTATCAACTAAACCACATAGCTTGGTGTCATCAGCAAACTTGCTGAGGGCACACTCAATCCCACTGTCCATGTCAGCGACAAAGATATTGAACAACAGTGGTCCCAACACCGATCCCTGAGGGACACCACTCATTACTGGTCTTCAGATGGACATTGAGCCATTGAGCACAACTCTTTGTGTGCAGCCATCCAGCCAGTTCTTTATCCATCGAGTGGTCCACCTACCAAATTGATGTCTTTCCAACTTACAGACAAGGATATCCTGTGGGACAGTGTTGAACGCTTGGTTAGGCAGGATTTCCCCTTAGTGAAGCCATGCTGGCTGTCACCAACCAGCTTGTTGTTTTTGATGTGCCTCTGCATGCCTTCCAGGAGAATCTGCTCCAAGATTTTGCCAGGCATAGAGGTGAGGCTGACTGGTCTGTAGTTCCCCAGCTCATCCATTTTCCCCTTCTTGAAAATGAGGGCTGTATTTCCCTTTTTCCAGTTGTCAGGAACTTCACCTGACTGCCATGATTTTTTCAAATATGATGGACAGTGGCTTAGCAACTTCATCTGCCAGCTCCTTCAGGACCCACGGATGGATTTCATCAGGTCCCATGGACTTATATACCTTCAGGTTCCTCAGATGGTCTCAAACCAGATCCTCTCCTACAGTGGGCCCAGGGTCTTCATTCTCAGTATCCCTGCATCTGCCTTCCAAGACTTGGGTGGTGTGGTCAGAGCATTTTCCAGTGAAGGCTGAGGCAAAGAAGTCATTAAGAACCTCAGCCTTCTCCAAATCAAGGGTAGACAGTTCTCCTGATAGCTTCCAGAGGGGGCCCACGTTGTCCCTAGTCTATCTTTTATTCACTACGTACCTATAGAATCCCTTCCTGTTATCTTTAACATCCCTAGCCAAGTTTAATTCTAACTGGGCCTTAGCTTTCCTAACCTAGTCCCTAGCTTCCTGGACAATATCTCTATATTCTTCCCCTGTCCTTGCTTCCACCTTTTATTAGCCTCTTTTTTTCCTTTGAATTTTCCTCTGCAGGTCCTTATCCAGCCAAGGCAGTCTCCTGGCCCTCCTGCTGCACTTCCTTCTAGTTGGGATGCAACACTCCTGAGCTTGTAGCAGGTTATCCTTGAATATCAACCAACAGTCTTGGGCCCCCCTATCCTCTCGGGCTGTATCCCATGGAACCTTACTAAGCAGGTTCCTGAAGAGGCCAAAGTCTGCTCTCTGCATAGAAGAGATATTGCTGAAATACTGTGTAAATTCTGTTACAGCAAAATTCAAAGTTTGGTATTTGATTTTTCCAGAATACCTAATGTTTAATCCCACTTTTCAGGCTGGGTTACTTATTAACACTCAGTAAACAAAGCATTATATATTTATACATATTGTTCAAATTATAACCTTACTTTTTTTCCAAAATGGAAAACCATCTATTGCTTTGTATTTTATTACTGATTCCTGCTTTTGCATCGTCAGACTTTTTCATAACACGTGTCAGAAACATCAAGGTATGTAAACAACCAGGTATGGGGCTCCTGCTCTTTGTGAATTAACTTCCTACCATTTAGCTGCATTTCTCAGAGCATACAGTGCTGCCACCAGGAGTTTTGTGTTCTCCGTTACCAGTGAGCACATCAGTCTTGGGACTCAGGACTAGTTTACCTCTAATCAGCCTCAATTTTCAATTAGCTCTGAAGCTCTCCTATATCTCTTTCAGAGCATTTCTTTCCTCTATTTTTCTCTGCCATCACCACAGAATGGTAAAATGTTGTATTGGTCTTATTTTTAAATGCATAAGGCAATCAGTGCTGCCAAGGAACTGACTTTAGCACCTGTGAAGCAATGTAAAATATCAGTGAAAAGGTGCCTCCAAGAAGCAGAAAGTAGAGATGCAATATCCAGATAAATATGTCCACTGTTTTTCCTATGTAGTACTGAGGGATATACACAAATACCTAATTTAGTCTTATGAATTCCTAGAGGTCACTTCAAATTAACTGTAGAGTATTTGCTGAATCTTTCAGTCATGCTGTGTTTTAGTTTCCCAAGCTGTAAAATCAGGGCTTCTTTCAGCAAGTACTGTTTTAGGAGCCCTCATTTGCTTCCCTGTTTTCTTGGGGATTCACATTTCTCTTTTCCTATGCTCTTCCTCTCTAAGTTCTATAGATTTTTTGCACCTATATTCTTTGCTGTTTTGCTGACAGCAGAAGTCTTAAATAAAACCAGATTTTGTTACTGTTGTGCAGCTTAAAAAAAAATCGAATAGTCAGTGTAACTGGCAAATATATGAAAGTACCATAGAAACATTTTATCGAGTAACTGTAATTACACAAAGGAGAGCATATTAAAATCTTGTTTTGGCCTAGAATTGTATAACATTTTTAAATGGGACACTATAACTTTCTGTCAATATGGCTTAAAATGACCACGATGTTAGTGAGGTCTCTAGCTACGTCCAAGTGGATCATTAAGAATGAAAAAAATCACCTAATCCACTCCTCTGTGCAGATCAGGGTCAACTAGAGCAATGAGAATGGCAGAGTACCCCCCAAAATACCAGAACCGAACTCTTTCAAAACCACTATAGAACCCAGAATTCTGATAAAGAAAATGCACAACAATAATTCTGAAAAATTAATTAAATGCAGGTAAAATGTCTTTTGATTTAGGAGGTAGTATTTAAAATTGCATTATTTGTAACTAGATAACACATTTTTGTATGTTTTTGTATTCTTAAACTGCTTGGTAATTCCACTTTAATGAAATGTTTGTACAAAACAGATTGACATTTCAGTTGTTTCCAGCTTTTCATTTCCCAGGATCCATACCTCAGTTCATGCTTTGTAAGGGGAAATGATTAGCCACAATGACAGTATACATACAGGAAAGATTATTACCATTTTGGAAAGGATGGATTTGAGTTGATGCAAACTCTACACAGGCATTAAAAAAGCGCACATATGTTTGTGAAACGTGAGGGGTGTGCACACAGAAATCACCAGTGTGGCAATAACAGTTTGAAAGATGAACCTAGAGAAAAGTACACACATTCTGGCCAGTTTTACAGAAGTTGAGGAGCCTCCTTCCCAAAACAGTAGATTGAAAAAACTCCAAAATAAACAGAAAATAACCCTCTGTGCTTCAGCTTCCTAACTGTGAAAGATACCAAAAGCTTTAAATGTACCCAATGTGTGTACCTGACTTGATACCGTACTGTGTCTTTACCCCCTTGTTTAGTGGAGCGGGTAAACACGCTTGCACAAAATGTTACCCATGAGGTGCTCAGAGCCAAAAGAGATAAGGTTTGTGCTACTGAGCTTATGGGAATAGAGTTACACAAGGCATTACTGTAATGTGATGCAGTGTTTGAAGCCTGTTTGCTCTTTCAGAAGAGTACATTGTATTTTTGTAAAGTGTCTGATATTTACACCTACTCTGGGGGCAAGTATGCCAAAAAAAAAGGTTCTAGCAGCTTTTTATTTTTCCTCCATGCAGCCTTTCACAGTGACTGCCTCTCCTCTCTCTAAGCCTGCTGTATTACCATCTTACCTGTTCATGTTAGAATGACAGGTTGGTTTTATTTATGTCACCCCACAGACAACTTAAGGAAGCTGTATTGAGCAGATACCAGTGTGATCTTTAGTCTCAATGACATCTAAACGTGGCACTGAGCACTCAAGACTTTTCTTCTCACTCTCCCCTCATCTCTCAGGCTGTCCATTACTGGTTTTTAGATGAAAGAAAACAACTTCTTGTGTCACTTGAGCAAAATACAGAATCAGCAACACTTTAATTTCTCTTTCAGACCCACAGTATTTAAGGTGTACTAACGTCAAATGAAAACAAAAATATTCACTACAACTAGAAAGGTTATAAGCAAAATATTTATACCTGCCTCAGCTGCCTTCCCTTACTCTTAAATTTACTTCAGTTTACTAATGAGGACCTTTCTCAAGCCTTCCTTCTCCTTTACAACTCTTTGAGTTGGAAGCAGAAGACAACTATATAGGTGTTAAGTGATTTATTTCTAAATGTAGCTTTCCTACCTTAGTAATGATATTTCCCCTGTTTTTCTCTTTACAGAAGCGAAATGCTGATAATGACTTGGTGAGTAAAGTATGGTTTTGTCCGGAATACTGAGAAAGATTTATAGTGAGAAAAATATTTCTACCGTGTTCATAATGTTCCTGTGAGCCCAGTCTGAGTAAATGTGTGTTTCTGAGAGTGTATGATGAGCCCAGAGTTGCTTGTTTTAGGCATTAGGACTGACTAGAAGCATTCTTTCCAAGCTCAGATGGAAACTCCTGGACAATGAAAGAGAATGAACAGAAGATTTTTAACCTTACTGTTCTTGAATAAATAGCAAAGTTGTTTGAAGTCACCTCTCTAAATATAACAGATATCCATTCTACATGGGGTGTATTTTTACTTCTATGTTGTGCTTATTTCTAAGGAAGGCAAGATACCTCATTTCTGAGGCTGATTCCACTTGGCACCTGGACTCCCCTTCAGCAATGCTTAAATGCTTTGATGGTGTGGAGACCTTCTTAATCAGCCAGTTCGAGATCAGGACCACCATAAAAACTGTGAAGTTCTTGCCAGCGCTGGTTTTACTGCAAGAATCAGACCTTGCTATTGTGGAGCTGCCTAATGAGTCACATCTGTTGTTACCAATGCTCTCGCATAGTCTCGAGCAATCATATTCCTGAGCATTCAAAGAAAATAAGTATTGCCCTACCCATTTGCTTGTTTAAAGAAGAATGAGCCCCAGTTGTGAGGAAGTTGAGAATACTATCAAATGGAATTTGGAGACATCTGGAATAATTTAGAACTATTTTTAAACAAGATGACTGCTTATAGCCCTGCTCAATGAGTCATCCACTCAGCTGAGAATTAGACACTAAGAGTGAGGCAGCAGTACGAAGTTGTGCTCTTTGAATAACCATAACCAAAAGTGAGAGAAAAAAAACACAGTTCTTCTAATGGCAGAATGTTCACTGTGGTGGTAGCATTTTGTTATAGAGGCTATAGCTATAACTTGAGGAATAGCACCATCATGGCAATGTGATAGATAGACAAGAAAAAACACAGCTGTGCTCCAGTTCTTATGATTAGGTCTTTCCTGTTTTGTTTTGGAGTGACAGAATGTCCTGCTATGATTTCTTTTTACTAATGTGTTTATGGCTGATTAACAGAGCCATCAGTTTAACAGCTTTTCTTTCCTTTTGCATTTTTCAATGTCCAGGTTGTCGATGGGATAGAAATCCGTAGCATGAAAATTGATAGTAAAATAACCTCCCGATTTGCTCACAATGTCATCACAAGTCAAGCTATCAATCGTGGAAACGTGCACAAAGAAGTCTTCTTTGATGTTGACCTCCCTAAGACAGCCTTCATTACCAACTTCAGCATGTGTGTAATCTTTACGGTATTGTTATCTGTGCAAATGCAACTGAAAGAAACTGAACCCAAATGTTCATTTTTACATTGCCATTTGATAGATTTCTAAATGCCTCCTGGGTAATTTTCTGGTACTATTACCTTAGCTGGCAAGACACTTGGAGAAAGGCAAACATTGGTACCTCTGTAGAAAAGATGACTAATTTTCAATTATTTCAGTTCATCATGATGGACCTTAGGGAATGGGGGTTCTTCTCTGGAGATCCATTCACCTTTACAGAAATACCACTTACAGTGACATTATCAAACCAGAAAAGTTCCATTAATTCATTTCCCTGGTGTCATTAAAGCTTAATTTATCTCTTAATTTAAAAATCATACCTGAATGAAATGCAGGAAATAGAATTATTTTTTTACACTTGTACCTTTAGTTGCAATAATATGCAATTCTTACACCATTGTGATGTTTAATTCAGCTTAAGCATGTCCATCTGCTAATCACACTCTGCTCATTTTATTTTCAGTGAAAAGAAAGAGTAGTTTCAAGGGCAAAACTGCTCTTAATGCACACTAGAACTTGTATTATAGAATGAGATTAATCCCTTATGAGAAATGCTTGTTTAACAGTGTAGGAAGTCTAAGGATGAAGTGTTCAGCTGTAGACAGCTAGATTTGGACAGATGAATCTCATCCAAGAGCTGGCTTGCCATGAGATGAGACAAGATGGTTAAGCTGCCAATGTGTAGGAAAATGGCAGGTATAAGTAGTGTTACTATCAGCCCTGTTTTGATCTAATTAATTTTCAAAGTAAAAATTGGTTTAGATTCTCTTAAGATACTGAACTCGGAGCTCTTCAATCTAAATCCACTGAGAAGACTAGCTTCAGTGTAAGTGCTCAGATCTTGGCAATATGAGATTCCTGCAAGTGCTTTCTAGCCAACAAATCAATAAACAGAGAATTGCCTGTAGTAACTTTTTGTGTATTGGTGCAAACCATTCAGCTAAACTAGGACTTTTTCATCTGCAGGACAATTGATGGTGTCACTTACCCTGGAACTATAAAGGAAAAAGAAGCTGCAAAAAAGCAATATGAGAAGGCTGTTTCAAGGGGAGAGACTGCTGGTCTTGTCAAGTAAGAATGATGTCTTGTGTGGCTTCCACACCACCATCCCCTAGCAAATTGGGAGTCTGGAAACACTTTGTTCTGGCGTATTTCTAAAGTTCATTTCTTATATGAATGAAGAACCATCATTAAGTTAGAGCTACTGTAGTATAAAATATAAAAAGGAAATACAACTTCTGGCTACACAGGCAGTATCTACAATTATGAAAGACTGTTTCTGCAGCTTTCACTGACTCGTATGACCTCTGCCTGGGATTATGCCCACAGGGAAACTTAAATAATTCTACAGTTAGTGTGATTTTAGCAGTAGATCAAGATTCCCATCTTTGTTTTACCCTTTTTTTGAAAATCATACTCCACCAACCCAAACAATAAATACTGTAAAAGAGGATAAAGGTAGTATTTTTCTTACAGAGCTTCAGGAAGAAAAACAGAAAAATTCACCGTCTCAGTCAACGTTGAAGCAGCCAGTAAAGTCACTTTTGAACTTACATATGAGGAACTGCTGAAACGACAGTTTGGAAAATATGAGATGTTCATCAAAGTAAAACCAAAGCAGCTTGTCAAAGATTTTGAGGTAAATGGTGAAGTGTATCAAATTTGCCTGTAACTCAGGAGATGATGAAATTGTGTACACCTGTTGAAAGTGGAGTACCACGGTCATTCCCATTGGTTCACAGATGAGCTAAAGGCCCATATTTTATTCATATCTCTAATGAATCACATGGGAAGTCCACACCAGTATGCGTTAGTGAAGGTTTTCATTTGTAAGCCTGACAAATTACTCAGGTACTAAGCCTCCAAAAGAACTAATGTACAGAAGCCTGAAAAAGCCATTATGATGCTTTGAGGTAAAATAGAAAACTAGCAGCTTTTATAAACGCTTTTACAACATAAACTACACCTTTCACACATCACCGTGAAACAACATCATCTTAAATTACAGTGATACAGATATCGCATTCTAGAATACCATGACTTTTGTGTGCCAAAACTTGCCTTTGATCATTCCTATTGCCTTCCTAAAAGCTAGCTCTAAGGCAAAGTTTTTCTGGCTTATATGCCCAGAAAATTCCATATAAAAATCATTACGAGACTCAGCATCTATAAGAGCTAGTGCAGCAGCATTTAAACACTCTATGATAGAAGGTATACTAAAATATATTGGCCACAGCTCACACCTAATGGCTGGGTTATATTTTTGAAGGACTTGAGCATTTATTGAAATTTTACAGAATTCCAGTATCAAGTTATATTTCTATTAAAGTGTATTTGTTTACAGCTTTGATTTTAACTTCTATATATAAAGGGCCTGTTTGGCAGATGGTGTGTCCACACAAGTGTGGTTTTGCACTGCCATTCTAAAATGTAAAAGTAAATTTCTTTTGATCTTACAAAAATCCGTCTATCACATATGTAGTTGTCTGCTGATCCTCCTGGAAATGGTGATATATATATATATATATATATGTATATATAGTGAGGTATAGTGACACACATATATATAGTGATATATAGTGAGGTAATCAATGACAACAAATTTTCCATTAATATTTCAGATTGAAGTAAATATCTTTGAGCCCCAGGGTATCACTGACCTGGAAGCAGAAGGGACATTCATCACCAATGAGCTGCAAAATACCATTAAAAAAACTTTTTCAGAGAAAAAGGTAAATGACTACTGCATTCTATAATGTATTACAGTTACAATTCTGAAATAAGAATGCCAGTGCTACCAATGGAAATGAGAGGAATAAAAATAGGGAAAATGCAGTAAAGCCTTATCTGTGCAAATGAGCTTACACTTCCAAGCTACCAAGTTGAAGGCCATCCCCATGCAGTTCAGAAGCCACATAGCTTTTAAGCATGGTACTGTACCCAAACCAGTAAGCCCTGTCTCACATCAGTAATTGAACGCCTGGGTATTGGTGGGGAAGTAAACACATGAAGAAAGCTCTAGAGAGCAGCCTTCACATATCAGTTACCCATCAATAAATACATAAATGCATACAGATACAAACTAATACCTAACCTGATAAACAAGGTTGTTCTTATATCTGTGGATATGAATATACCAGTTATACAAATGTGCAGACTTCTTTGTATTCTGCAGGTACCTTTCAGCTATTGAGGTTCAGATCTAATGAAGGCATTTCTTTTCAGGGACATATCTCCTTCAAGCCAACTCTTGACCAGCAGCGAACATGTGCAAATTGCTCACAGTCTGCCTTGGATGGGGATTTTACTGTAAGATATGATGTGAAGAGAACAACTCCAGATAATTTGCAGGTAAATCTGACAGCTGGAAATTTTGAGCTGTTGAACAGCCTGGCCTTCCTAGTAAAGCTCAGGGAGCAGCAAGGGCCAGCAGTTCCATAAAGGACAGGGAGCTGAATGTGTCAAGACAGCTGACAGCACAAGGGCTTCAGCAGCCGTGAGCCCACTCCCCACACTACCTAAGCAAGGTAGACCCAGAGACATTAGCCAAATTAAACTGAGAGTCCAGGTCACCACACAAGTTTGTGATGATGAGGCAGCCCAGCATCAAGGTAGGAAATCAGTCTGCAGGGTGGGATTCAAATCAGTGGAGTCCATGAACAGGTATCGCTGTGACACAGCTGGAGACAGGCATTATTACAGTGTAGTTCAGGCAGGGATCAAAGCCCTAAGCTTGGGCTTAAATGAAGCCCCTGGCCCTGTGAACAGAGGCAAGACTGGTCAAGGGGGAACTTTAGAACCTTTTTAGTCCTCTTAAGGGCCAGACACCAAATGAAAGTAATTTATTCTTTATCTGTTTTATCTTTATGATATAGAAAAGTGGTTTGATTTTGGCTTTTTTTTTTTTTTTTCAGATTGTCAATGGCTACTTCGTGCACTTCTTTGCACCAACAAATCTTCCAAAGTTGAGCAAGAATGTCGTTTTTGTAATAGATATTAGTGGCTCAATGTCTGGAAGAGAAATAGAACAGGTAAGTTATTATGTTACTAAAGAGTCCCAGTGAAAGAGCCTCTGTTGTGATGGAAGGGACAGGCAGGCTGATAGTCCATAAGCACTGCTTTTACTGTACCAGGTGGTTTTATGCTGCAACCTGTCTAATATGCAGAACCATAAGTACTATTGTGAAGCATTACTTTAGAGAAAAATTCTATATATTTAGGCTGCATTTACTTATATTATGAACATTATCTATGTTGTTCATTCTGTCTCCTCTAGGAAGCAGCAGCTCTTTTCATAGGACTCTTCATTCCAAGATAATGCTCAGAATTTTCAGGTTTTGGTGCATCAAAATATCCATGCTTGCTTGCATGGAAGCTTCTCCACCACCATTTCCCATGGTTTACTATTTGCTATGCCAGCTTACCTCAGTGTAAGCAACAATCCATGGGCTGAAACTTGATTTTCCTCTCGTCTGCAAAGATTTACCAGATGTAATTGCAACTGGCGGACTTCATTAGAGTTATTGTGAAACAGACACAGGGACTGGCAAAAACAGAGCAAGCTCAGAATATTTTCACCACTGTGTAAAAGTTAAAAATACCAAATGCTGAGACATTAATCATGTAAAATCTGTAAGCACCTCTTTCATTAAATGTTAAGCTATACATTTAAATCTCTTTGTCTTACAGACAAGAGAAGCACTTCTAAAAATCTTAGATGACATAAAAGGAGATGACTTCTTCAATTTTGTACTGTTTGGCAGTGAAGTACACACCTGGAAAGAAACATTAATCAAGGCCACTCCAGAGAATTTGGATGAAGCAAGGGAGTTTGTTCGGGGCATTAACACTAGAGACAGTAAGCACTTTACTGAAATTGCCAATAGGTCTTTGTGTAAATTAATTTCTCAGTTCAGTCTGTGAACATGATGCTAAAAATCTTCATATTTTCATCACTGATGAGACACTCCTAAAGTTGAAATTTACTCCATAACATCTATTTGTTCTTATAGTTCCAAAATCCAGGTATCTTTCTATCTAAACATCTCCCTCCTTGCAAACCCAAATCTTTTAATTTTCATACTGCAATGAGACCTCATAAGATTCCAGTGAAAAATGGGTCTTTTTTCTGACTGTCTATGCTGAAATCAAATTTCTATGTCTGCCTTGCAGTGACAAATTTATATGGTGGTATAATGAGGGGAATTGATATGCTGAATACTGCTCATGAAAGAAACCTAGTGCCCAAGAGAAGTGCTTCAATAGTTATCATGTTAACAGATGGCCAGCCAAATGTAGGTAAGTTTGTGTTGGATGGAATAATAAAGAATGTGAATTAGCTAACAAAAAACCCAACAACCAACCAACTTAAAATTTGCCTCCATCTTTGACTTCCAGATGTTTTAATGACTTAAATGCTACTGTACCAGCAGCATACTACTAAAACAGGTTTTTGATAATGGCTGCTAAGGAATCTGAATGTGACTATTCATGTTTCATTTTGTGATCATTTTATCTATTTAAGAAGAAAACTCATTTTCTGGTTTGGTGCAGGCATATCAAATACTGAGGAAATTCAGGCACATGTGAAAAAAGCCATTGCAGGAAGATATCCCTTATACAATCTTGGGTTTGGCTATGGTGTTGACTACAACTTCTTGGAGAAGATGGCACTGGAGAATAAAGGATTGGCCCGCCGCATTTATCCTGACTCTGATGCAGCTTTACAGCTTCAGGTACAAGTAATCACTGCTTACATTAGATGAGAGATACATTAATTCAGGCAACATTCTTATTTCGAAGTAATCCAAATCCCAAAGTGTAACTCCAACTGAGATTCTCAAGAGTCTGCTGTAATCAGAATATTAGTTAATGTTCCCCTTCCTTTACATAAGCAGAGAGTGGAAGGGACATGACCTGGGCTACAGAAGAGGGTTTAAAACTCGGGATAGGGCGACACAAGTCATTGTTCTGAAGGATACTTTGGCATGCAGCAAAATTGCTGCAGTCATTTTCTCTCCTGCACCTCATAGGTCATGTAGTTAAAGTCATGTCAAGGGAAGAGAAGGATGACAAAGCATAAGGACTCTAGGCACTCTGTTTTTAGGAACTTTCTGCAAGCATGTATATCTTTCTGTACTTTTGAAGCATTTTAGTCATACAAGGCATAAGAACAAGTATCAGCAGTACAGAACTGACCTTTTTTTTTTTCTCACTGTCCAATAGCAGCCATTTGAAAACATCACCAAATAATTTAGATACTGGATTTCACTGCAAGCTCTGCCAAAATCAGATACCTAGTCTCCTTTGGTTTATGTCATCATCTCAGACTCTGCAGAGAATAGATCTAGAAACTTATTTCTATCAAACAGGGGAAAGCCTGGGATCCCTCTTGATTAACCCTGATAGAACTCATCATCCACAGCATATTGTTCTCAGATTTTTCCCTCTTTCTTAATGACACTAAAGAGCTGGTATGACCTTTTTGATCACCACTTTTTGTAGATTTAAAGGCCTTGTACTCTGAGATTTAACTGAACATTTAAATATTTCTTCTAAAATACACTTTCGGCTTTCACTGCTGAATAGCAGGCTGCTTCTGGGCACAGATCTACGTATGAGTTACAGAAACAATGATAGTTACATGGGTTTTTTTTTCCTTTTTTTTCATCCTGTAGGGGTTTTATGAAGAGGTGTCAAATCCCATGCTCACTGATGTGGAGTTAAACTACCCAGAAAATGAAATATCAGACCTAACTAGAAACAGTTTTAAGCATTTCTATGATGGATCTGAGATTGTGGTGGCTGGACGCTTAGTAGACCACAAACAAAACCATTTGACTGTAGATGTGAGAGGTGAAGGTGTAAGTGTGGATTTCTTTGACTTACATAAGGTTCACAAAATGTCTGCAAGTCCAAAGCTAGCAATACTTATTTCCTGTTATTTCTTTACCTCAGTGACAGGCTGTGTTACTGCATATGTGAGAAACTAAATGTGCCAAAGTCATTGCTTTTAACATTGCAGATTACTTGCCTAATACAGTCTGGTATGAGAGTGTCAAGTCTTTAACAACTTTGTGCAGTGACTGACTTATATTTGCTAACAGATATATCTATCTCTTTTTAGTTTAGTCTGTAAATACCCTACCTGGTTCTTTCAGGAGCCAAATGTTCAGTGTCACAAACATTAGTTTTCACTGAGAGAAGAAAACTGATAGATAAGACAGCTGAATATTTGAAATTCCTTCCTCTTAAAATAGGCAAAATCTACTTCTAATACAAACCAAGTGATCTAAATACCTTTCCACATTTGGATTCTGTAAAAATATTTGCTCCTGATATTCAAGAAACACAATGCAAACATATAGATCATGTTATCTTAAATATTGTGAACTGCACTTATGCCCTATGCACTGTGATGTAGTAAATATATGAAATTAGGTGTATTTCAAATGCAAATAATATATTATTAGTAAGTTTGCCAGTGCACCTGCTTTAACAGGTTCTGTGTGAAATCAGCACCATAATCAAAGTTCTTTAAATGCTGAGTAGCCAAATTATAGTGAACACAACTGCAGTGTGAATTTGGAAACTGCATTATGGCCTACACTGTACACTACTGACCTTCACAGAAGCAATGGAACAAAGATCCTTATACAACACTAACAATTTCCTGGGCAAGTGTCAGTGTGGGACCAGACTGGTTTTCAATTTAATAACATTTTCAGATGTGAAGGTCTTGATTTGGGCATGTTCTGGAAGTTCCTGGTTACTTATGATACAGACACGTTTCCTTATTCCTAACAGGCTAATGATGCCCTGTCATATACTACACAACAAGATGCTGAGGAAACAGCTAAAGCTCTCCAAGAACAAGAATACATATTTGGAGAGTACATTGAACGGCTCTGGGCTTATCTCACCATTGAACAGCTCCTAGAAAAACGGTAATTATATCTAAGATAACAACTATGGACCCTTTAAGCCATCTGACTGGTGCAGCTTTTAGGAGTTGAAGCTGAAATCGATTTCAAAATGAGGTGCCAATGGGAGACCATAAAAAACAGTAAGAAAAATCTCACAATCTATTCTCCCCCCTGACCTCAGTATTCTTGTTTCAGGTTGGAAATTATGCAGTTTAAAATGACTGCAAATATAAAGCACAATTTTGCCTTTTTCCTGGATACTCAGTGGAATCAGAAGTGCTCTTAGACTGTGACAAATATTCCTTATTGATAAGTTAGCTGCAGAGAAACAACTTCAGATTAAAGAAAAATATTTAGTCCAGAGTTTAGTGAGTAATGTAGCTAGCATTGATGCCAACAGTTTCTACCTGTATTCAGCATTGCAGCTACAGGAGAAGAAAAGGAGAATCTTACAGCCGAAGCCCTGGATCTCTCACTCAAATACAAGTTTGTAACACCACTGACATCCATGGTGGTAACAAAGCCAGAAGACTATAACAATAAAGATGGGATTGCTGATAAACCCATTGAAGGTATAGACATTTTCACAATTGTACTTTATTGGAGCATCCAAGTTCCTTTGATGTTCCCCTACAGAAAGGCTTTCGTATGGACACAGTTTTAAACATGAACCTGAAAAATCTGTTCTCTAAGCCTCGCACTTGTAAGGTCTATGTAAAATAACTTTTCATTGTAAAGCTCATTTCCATCAAGCCGTCTTTCATTACTAAAGTGTACAGGCAAAATACTAGAAATTCAAAATAAGTGTAACTTTAAGCAAAAACCAAAGTATTTTAGATAAAAAAAAAGCAAGAAGCAGTTCTAATCTAATAATCAGCTATATTCAGTTTAGTTCATATCACTTTCTCCTTTATTTTTCTCCATACTTCAGTTTAGGTATGTTAGAAAGATGTTAGTAACATCTTTCTACATGAAATGGGAAAACCTGCATGAGATATATCAAGTTGTAAAAAGGAGATTATACCTGTAAAACACAGTATTCATATGTATTGCAGAAAGAGAAGCAATTATACCAAAAATGCACAAGTTGTTCTTAGTTCCTCTGATCTTTTGGCTCATTATGAACTCCTTGCTCAGTAACACCATGCTTTCATCCATCCAGTTCAGCTGCTTTGTTTAGCCTCTGTGAAACGAAGCAACTCCGTTCCTCTTTCGCAAAGTAAGGCCAAATGCTATCTGCCCGGTGCCCCCTGAAGTCACCTCACCCTCATCTGTATATGTTGCTCAGGCCATCCTCTTCTCTCCCTCACTCAACAGATCTGAAAAACTTCTTGTGGGGCTTTTCAACCTGTTCTATTAGCAGCCATTAATTTTTCCACAAACTTCTGCTTAGCAGCCCTAAGTTTAAATTTACAGCTGGATTCCATAAAATGGAAAACTTACCAAACATTTGACAGAAGTGGAATCTGTAGAGAGCCATCTTCAGCCCTTTGCTTCCCCTTCCCAAGTATTTGTAGTACAAAGGCCTCTTTCCAAGTAAATACTCTTTGTATATTGAAAATGTAGAGCAGTAATAGGAGAAAATGCTTAAACCAGTGCTGCTGTATAAGAAAAGAAAGTAAGTTTTACACACCCTAGAGTCTAGATTCACAAATAAGACTATTGAATTATCCAGTCAGTACTAATAAATGATGCAAATGTCTTGAAAACCACAAAAGAGTAAACCAAATAGATACATTTTACAATGAGGAAATGGCGTAACAATAAACCAATTACTAGTTGTGCTCATCATATGCATAATCAATTGCATATCTGCTGCCTCACATAACAGCTTTTTACTTTCAGTGTGTTTTTGTTTGATCTACACATGTTGAGTTGTACGGTTGGGAAGAAATGCAATTGTAAAATAATAAAGATATCCAGTAGAATTGTCCATCAGCTGGTTTGTTTGGTTTTGTTTTTTTTTTTTTTTTGTTTATTTGGGGTTGTTTTTCTTAGCATGTTTTAACAGGGTCAGAATCCTTCCTGTTTAATTCCACAACTGAAATAAAATTTCTCTTTTTCTTCCTTTTGCTTCTCCCTTGCCCGTGGGAACAGCTGAAGGTATGTACATTTCTCATTAAATTTACTTAATATTTTTAACTGTTAGAGATAGATTTCCTGCATCATCTTACCTAGGATACAATACTTGCATACAGTTCTTGGTGAATAAATCACAAGTGTGTTACAAATAGATTAAAAGCTTTTCAGCTGGAAAAATTTGTAAATACAATTTTCAGCATTGTTCCTCCTATCTCAGATCATTTCAGCATCCTACCACCACTAAATTCAGGCCCAGTACAAAGAAGCTTTCCAGGGCTAGCCCTGTCAATTCCCTATGCATAGCAGTCTCTCATACAGATATGTCTTCATTAATGCTGTGGTTGCTGCTACTTCAGCACAAAGCCCTTGTCTTCAGACACATTCCCCTAGCTTCAGCTATAAAAAAAGTAGAAGACTGGAAAAACATGGAAGCGGGTGGGTAAATCATACTGATTTCCCAGTCACGCACTTCAGAACAATATGGCACAGAGGAATCAGAGAAGAGCAGGTTGTCCCAGCAAATTCTAGGCCATTGGAGAAGTAATGTTTTTTGCTGAAGATCAGCGTACTTTTCTGCCTGTTTATGACACGGGCATGCAGTACTACACTGACTGGTTTGAGGAAGTTTGTATTTTTTAAACATTTAGAATTTTATCTATAAATACAAGATTTTGGAGGTGGTTTTGGTGGAAGGAAGGAAGTGGGAGATTGTTTTTTACTCTTTCTAGCCTCTAAAATAACATTTTGTTTCATTCACAGCACAGGCTGCCACAGCTGCTAGGCTGGGTAAGTCATTAGTTTTAAGTTTCTGAATGAAGCAGCATCTGTCATGGGAAATTGATTCAACCAACTGAAATTAGTGGAGAGATAAAAACTGCCTTTTCTGGGTTTACAACTTTGTTTTGACAAATACTACCAAATTCTGCTCTTGCTAAAAACACACAGGCTGAAAAATACCATATTGAACAGTTTCAACTAAATAGCTTTTAAGGAGTAAATAGCAGTTCATCAAACCACCATTTTTTCCTGAAAGCTGTTTCCCCAAGAGCAGAGGATGGACTTGAATTTGCATTTCCTCTGGAATTATATAAAGCAAGGGACTATGATATCAGCATCGCTAACTAAATTAGTATTTTCAGTTACTTACAGAGAAAGAATTTGTATGAGAGAGAGCAAGCACATAACAGACCCTTCAGATTGCTGGCTGGGCAATGAGAGAAATGAGAGAATTACATTTAAGTTTTTGCTCTGGCAATTAGATTCCATCTCTCTTAATCTCTCATTTTTTTTTCTCTTCATTGGAAAGACTTAAATTTATCCTGTAAAAAAAAAAAAAAAGAAAAAAATTCATAAGCATTCAATGGGTGATGTTGCCTTTCCTCGCTGATACACAGTTTAATCCTGAAGACATTTGTGTCCTACAGATCCATTACTTGGGTCTTGTGGAAACCCTCAAAGCAATTTAGACTACAAGTGAAATCTATCTCTGAAGCTTTACTTGATTCAAAAGGGACACAAACTGTCATTCCATGGATTATATGCTCTAAAAACTAGGATAGAATTAGCAATTTACATAGCATATTAACTTCCTGACATCTTAGACGTCCTGTGCAGATAGTGTGTAAAAATTCATTTTGATGTGGGTTTTTTAACTTCTTTTTTTTTCTCTTCACTCTCTCTACAGTTCCACAGGTATCTTACCTTTATAGGTCACAACCCACATGGCATACTAGTGGTGAGTAATGTCTGCTTAGGAGGAGAACAGAGAGAATATTTAATTGTACAAGTCTTATGAGTCTTTAGATAATTCCCTTACACATAAACAGACATTTTTCATTTTGAAGGGGCTGGTATTTTAATTTGCTTTAAATGTTTCTAAGTGTATTTTGAAGATCAAGTCACTGAGATTATACACAAGCATTTTCTTAGTCCTCCTTCCCATTGCTAGACTTAGTGTTGGTAACTGCCTGTTTTCTGTATGAGCTTCTAGCCCTTAGTAGTACTTCGATGGCTCTCAGAGATCAGCACTTCGAGGTGACCATCCTGAACCTACAATCCATGTGCCAAATTTCACAGTGGTTGAGAGATGTGGGATGTATATCATTTACCTGGGAAAGATGAGGGTAAAAAGGATGTAGTTCATTTTGGGGAGATGGTAGCAGCCTCCTTGGGACCCCAGTGTTCCTTTGGAGGATGGACTGGACTGAGCTGGGCATCCAGCTTGTGCAGGGAGTAGTTCTCAGCATCAGCAGTTCCAGCATCACAACATTAAATGTTCATGTGGAACTCTGAACCTGTGTGTCACTGTACAAATACCAGTGATTTGCCTCTGCAGTGGATGGAGATCCCCACTTCATTATATCTGTGCCAGAAAAAGAAGATGCCATTTGTTTCAATATCAATGAAAACCCAGGAGCTGTGTTAAATTTAATAACTGACCCAGTTACAGGTGAGTTTTAATTTATTTTAAATTCTTTGTGCTCTATGACATATTAAACTTTTGTCAAGAAAATCTTGTTGTCTGTGGAAAGCCACAGAGTAGTCCCCAGAGCTTTACTCTACTTTGGCACAAATATGCCCAAGTAATTCTGAATCTGGTTTTCACCTTGTGTTTTTTTCTTTGAGTTGTTAAATTTCCACGATACTCCTTGCCATCAGTTGATCAGGCCCTATCTACACAGGACACTGATGTTTCCTCTTCATACTAGGCATCACAGTCAATGGAGAACTCATTGGTGATAAGAGAGCAAACAGCGATGCAAAGACCCAAAACACGTATTTTGGAAAACTTGGCATTGCAAATAAGTACCTGGATTTAAGGCTGACAATAACTCCTGAGAAAATCACTGTTCAGAACGGCAATGAAAAAACAGGTTTCACATGGCTTGACTCAGCCACCCTGCAGCAAGAAGGGTAAGCCTTGCAGATGCAGTATCAGGCTCCTATGTTACTGTGTACAGGTTTTTAGCATCAAGCAATAACAGACTTTTAAGATTTGTTGTCTGAATATACAAAAGAAACTGGATCAAGTCCTGCTGTATTCTGCTCTCTACTTTGTTGTGTAACGGCTGAATGATTATTCATCAGTTCCCCTGCTTGGAATAAGTGAAAATTTTCCCTGATTGTCTACTATTACAACTAAGGTAAAACTAGATTTGGCATTGTGCTTTATGCAACAGTGTCTTACAAACACTTAAAGAGTAATTTCAGACATAGTGTGTAGTCTTTTAAACAAAACCAGAATAATGTGCTGTAAACAATCTCCATTCTAAGAAATGGAAAACGTGGTATTCATAGAATAGGTACATTTTCCCCTGTCAGCAGATACATTATTCATGAGATTTATCTATTATTTGCACCTGTGCCAAACAAAGTTTAGAAAAGGAATGGGCAACATCTCCTCCTCATTTACATTTTCATTGTGTACTTGGAACAAAACTTCCATCTTCTCCAAGCATGGCACTGCAGCAGAAGGAGCACTGGAGCAGAAATGCTGTTCACACAGCGAGCTTATTTTTTATTAAAATAGCCACTTGGATGCTATCACTTGCACAACGAGGAGCAAATCTTTGGTGTCCCAGCACTAATATAGACAGTTCAGCAGTTGGCTTTTCTGAAAAACAAAAGGAAAAGGTGTCAGGTAGCATCCCAGCAAGGAAATGATGGTTTTATCACATTGCAAGAGAGTTGGACTAGATGACCTTTGACGGTCCCTTCCAACAACATCTATGATTCTATCAATAGCAATTTTGATTTACAGCATGAGGTGATGTTTCTATATATCACAAACCTATCTGTGATTAATTGTGCTGTTATAAGACAAGTTTTGGTAGAAACATCTTGTTGAAAAGTTTAAAGCTAGCCTGCCTTTTACAGTATACTTCAGTAGGAGTCTTGGGTTGTCTGTAAACACACACCTATTCACATAGACCAAAGCAGGCAGCAAAACTTCTCTTTTAATGAACAATGAGGAACTGATAAAGCCATGTTTGTTTGTAGGACATGTTTCTTCTCATTGCTGTTAACTTGGGGAAGCACAATGCCCTAAGTCAAGTTTCTCTTTTTTTTCCTCAGTTTAACTTTGATAATTAACAGAAAAAAAAATGTGGTGCTCACAATGGGCAGTGGTGCCTCCTTTGTTATTGTTCTGCACCAGGTGTGGAAGAAACATCCTCTACACCAAGATTTCTTAGGACTGTATACACTGGAAAGTGACAAACTGTCTGAACAGACCCATGGACTATTAGGTATGGCTTCATTTAGTGTTTTCATGCTTGTCTTTCTTTATGAGGCTACATAATTTGTAGGCACAATCTTGTAGTTAGGCTTTCTGAATTGAGATAGCAGAGGAAACGTGACATTGATTGGCTGTATTAAGGTTTCTGACAAAACATTCTGAGCTCAGACTTTATGCATTATCTTTTCATCACCTCTGCTGCTGCTGCTGAAATAATAAGCATCCACTGTCCTCACTGGTATTTTTGAACCTCTTTAAACCATCTACACATTACTTTCTTTCTTACTACACTGTTCCCCCCATTTCTTAGATGGTTTGAGCTCTCCTTTCTCCTAAGCACAAACACCCTGAGAAAAATGCTCACTGAAATTTGCCAACCTCAATTAGTGCATCCTTTTAAGAAACAAAGTTGTTAAGGTATATCTCAATTCATTAGGATATATTAATGTCACAGAATGTCTTACATTGGCTAAGGTTTTCCTCATGTCAGCTAACATTCTTTATTCTAGTAGAAGGCAAAGTTGGTAATTCAGGGATCAAAATTTTGACCCCATTGAATCCTGCTTTCTGCCAGTGTAGTGATTTTGGTGATGTGCATCCTCTATTGGAAAATACACAGCTAGCAGCCATTTTCCCTTGCCTTCCAATTTTCACTCACAAAACAAGGTAAGGGCAGCAAACATTCACTATGGGTAAATAAGTTTACTCACTGTGGAAAATAACGAACTGCTACTCTTCTCAGTCCTGATATCCACTTTGAAGCCCAAAGAGAGTGAGCCAAGGTATATCAGTGGTAGTACCTTACATATGCTGGAACAAAACAGAAAAGGAGCAGAATAAAGATGGAATGTTATTTATGCTTTCCTGCTCTATGGTCTTCATACATGACCTTTCCACACAGAAATTACTCTGCTGTTGCGTGAATTGCAAGTAGGAAGAAAACTGTGCAGGGCTCACATGATGTGGGTACACCACGTTATATACAGTTCAGTGACTTACACCCCTTATCTCTATTTTCATCATTTTTGGCTTTGCTCCTGACTATACTAAATAATCTAAAATCTCTGCTCATTGTAACACTCAAAGCACCACCAGCATATCCTGCACCAGCCCAAACAGGGCAAAAGTGTGTGAAAGCTCATCCTGGCAGGAGTGTGAAAATTCCTTAGGCGTCAGCCTTATTCCAAGCATCATCACATCCAAGAGTTTCAGAGCTCAACACATGTATTGTTTGATGCAAAAAAAGCTAATGGCTTGTAGAGTATGTAATAAATAGAACTGAATAGACAATACACAAAATGAGGGTATCGTGAAGGATATCTAGAAAAGGCTAATATTACTGTGCACTCAGAAGTTGGAATTTACATCCAGATACACAGAGAATTCTTGCATGTGTTCAACGTTACTCAAAACATGGTGTTTGCTTATCAATTCAAAACTCTGACAGGACATGGAAAGCAGCATGGGAATGCAGAACTGTTTTTATGTGTGCAACATGCCTGAAATGGTAATTTTGGCTTCTATTTTTAGGACAGTTTTTCCACCCCATTGACTTCTCCATACTTGAAATTCATCCTGGGTCTGATCCCAAGAAACCAGATGCCACAATGATTGTTAAAAACAATGAACTGACAGTAACAAGGTAAACAATAATTAAGACCTTAGCGAAGACTTAGGAAAGATTACTTTGTCAAAGTGCTGTTTCTGCTTACATACTCCCATGATGGTGTTTCTCCTTTCAGGGGCTGGCAGAGGGATTACAGAATCGATCCAAAGCACGGCGTCGATATCCCTTGCTGGTTTGTTCATAACAACGGAGCTGGGCTGATAGATGGTGTTCATACGGACTATATTGTTTCCAGTCTCTTTTAAACAGCTACAACTTCCTCCAAATTCATGAGTATAAGGAGTATTTGTCTGAAAGAATAGTTTTGTCAGTGTTTAAGATCTGCTAAACATAAGCTTTACTGTGTTGGGCAGTGCCAATGGATGGCGTATTCTCAGAGTTTTAGTGCATATTTGATCCCATCTGAAGTGCTGAGTAGCTATACTGCTTGTGTGCATAGATGTCACTTATCCCTTCAAACATTTTACTGAATTCATTTGCTGACTTAAAATTTGACTTTGTAAAACATGACAGAAACATTCTACCCAAGTTTAAATCAGTAACTGAATGTCAGGAGTGATTTTAATAAAAGTATCAGTTCTTAATGCTTTGTCCTGTTATTCCAACAGCTGACAATGTTTCCCAAAGCCGAGGATACCAAATGCATTTAGAAGTTCAGCAGAAGAGGACAACTGATAGGCCAGCATCTATTTCAGGATAATTCTATAGTACTTCAAACCAACTGACACTTGCCTGCACAGTGCTGAGGGCTGGTGCAGGGCCATGGCTCCAGATGACTGTTAGCATCCAGGATGCCTGTATTTTAGTGTTTTAATTTGAACCTAACTTGTGAATGCCCAAGTCTTTATGAATTAATGAAATGCCACAGTTCTAAACAGCGCTCAGATTTAAGGAATAGAACCTGTCTTTTGGACAGTAGCTTGTTTGTGAAATTTTACTGAAAGGCCATTGCAGTCTTCCAGTACAATTCCGTCCTACATTTCCTTAACTGAATTAATGCATGTATTTCAGGACAAAAAGTGACCCATTTATTATACATTCATGTTGTACTGGAAGAAATGCTAAGTTATTAGTTCTAAAGCAAAAAAATACTCATATTTCTGATTTGAGATTTCTTTAATCAGCTGTAGCAAGGCAACTATGGTCTCAATGGCAACTAGAAATCTCCCCTATTATACAAGGAGAGAAAGTCCGCATGTGAGAAATGAGAATGCAGACGCACGTGAGGAAAGAGGAATCTAGCGTGAAAAGCAGAGACGACACAAGATGTGGTGGGTTACATTGAAAGAGCAGATGTGGAGGTGAACAACGCAACAGAAAAAGAGGAAAACAAGAGAGGGAAAATACACTTGCTGTTAGATTTCTGGGAGAGGCAGGCCTTCTCCAGAAACAGAATCCTTCTTTAGAAGCTGGGGTTTTGTAGGAGAAGAAACCAATTCTTGAAGGGAGGGGAGAGCTCCACAGTGGGTAAATGTCTCTGCTTGCTACATTCAGGCAAAAGTGATGAAGGAAAACAGTAGTTTCTATAGAAAGTTCTAAGTGACTGAAAAATGAGCAAAGTTCATGCACATGGCAACACAGGGCACATCCTCAGCTACAGCTTTCCTCTCCTAATACATGGGGATGAGGCAGATCTCCAGAGGTGGCCAGAGCCTTGTTGGCCGTGGCTGAATTGCCAGCCAGAAGCTGACCTCAGGGGCTGGAGTCTGCTTTGCATTGCTTTTGCACAGGCTGAGGCACTCCTGCTTACACCAGAGCTAGAAAAATCCCCCTTTAATATGTAGTTCTTCCGAGATTCTGGCAAGGTAGGAGATAACCACAAATGTAACTACAGCTAACAATAAGAGGAGAGAGAAGTAGCAGACAGATGCTTAGATAGATAAAACTTTTACTCCTACCACTGACGTGGAGACACCCTATAACTAAAAGCAGGGAGCTTCTAATTTGCAGTAAGTCCAATGATAAAACCCAGCATCATCTGCATGTAATCCAAACACCAAGTTAATTTATAACAGAAATAATCTCTTGCCTTTCAAACTGGTCAACCTGTTCATGATTATAGAATCATAGAATAGTTAGGGTTGGAAAGGACCTTAAGATCATCTAGTTCCAACTCCCCTGCCATGGGCAGG
>JASSUY010002442.1:0-12344 GCA_032466535.1 Forpus xanthops
TAAACTTCATGAGGTTGGCATCAGCCCACCTCACAAGTGTGTCAAGGTCCCTCTGGATGGCATTCCTTCCCTCCAGCCTATCAGCCGAACCACAGAGCTTGGTGTCATCGGCAAACTTGCTGAGGGTGCACTCAATCCCACTGTCCATGTCACTGAGAAAGATGTTGAACAAGACCTGTCCCAACACTGATCCGAATAAAGGAGATGCTCAGAATTTGCTCTCTACTTAATACTATGTCATAAAAAACAAAAGAATAAATAATTTAAGAATGAAATAAAGAAAAAGCAGTTGTTGCTGATAACTAAGCCTACTTTTGAAATGGTGAAATTCAGGCTATTCTAGTATGAAAATCTCTGTCCTTCAATAGTTTCTAATACGTAGCATGCTTTGCAGCCTCAAATAATTTAGAAATGCTATTATCAGAAGCCCAGGTCTTAATGAATGCTGTTTTTCCTGCTTCAGTTAGAGAAGTATTTAAAAGGTGGCGTGAGGTTGCATTGTGCATAGGATTGAGGGCTGGTTTCCAGGTCTGCACTTGACGCAAGTACATGGGGTTATGGCTATTACAAGACCAGAATGTTTTCCAGCTGTTGTCTACTGTTGCCCATGTAAAGATGCTCTCTCTTATATGTGTTTTTGAAGCATATTACCCGCAATGTGATCCTTAATGCACTTACATTACTGATATCTCAGGGAGGTCTCCTCTTCTTTAAGAAGAAAATCGAAAAACAGAAGCAGAATCAGATGTGGCTCTCCTGATCTAGACTACATATGAAAGCACAAGTTCCCGGCTCTGGAAAACCACCTTTTTAATACTGTAGATATGCAGTTGCCAAGAAGACAAGGATTCTCCTGAGCCAGCTATCTGCAGCCCTAAATGGGCAGTTCTCCATTCAATTAATTTGATTCACGTCATCTTTTTCCTAATTTGTTCTACTGGGATTTTTTTATGGAATATGCGGAAATTATCTGATCTTGGGATTATTACTTTTTAGGCACATTTTTCACCAGAGTAAAGGCAAGTTCTTACCTCATGCTGGATAAGATCCTAATACAAGGCAACTGAATGAGGCAATTTGTGGCTTATGTAAGTGAGAAGCTACCAAGGCCTTATCCAAACCTTTTGACTCATTTAATGACATTTTCTGGATGCTATAAGTTACCATCATGTAAAAGTGAGGAAAACCCCCTTCTTTCTGTAGTGAAAAAGAGGCTTCAGAATTTCTGAGGCTGTTAGATCTGTGGATGGTAACATCCCGTATGCCCTCCTCCATATGAAATAATCAGAAAGCAGCCTACAGAGTGGTTTCAGTTTGGAGAATGTTATACCCCCCTGGGGGGCATATTCCCTTGTCTCAGGAAATCCGAATATAATGTAATATAATACAGAAAATAGATTCTATTTTATTGTGAAAGTGGAACAAATGGGACACATGAAGTGATCCTGGAGAGTGAAATCAGCCTGTGCTATTTCTGCACATTTCTCCCTCACTTCCTTCAGGTTGTCTTAAAGAAAAGCCAGGGCTCCGCAGCACTGCTTTTTAATTAGTAGAAATGCTTTTGTACTGAGTCCTAATTCAGTGCCTTAATGCAGCAGGTCCTGCAGAGCCAGCAAGCTTGCGTGGGAGCACAGACGCATGAAATCTTTTTCTCTGGCATCCCCATAAGTGAGGGCTGGCTTCTGTTCAGAGTTATTTTCTGTGGTGACAGCTCGGGGTTTGCAGTTGCAAGCAGAAAGGCAGGGGTGGTAACGGAGGAAGGCATAATGACAGGTGATTGCTCTGTTGTCTCCATGGCATCACTGAACCTTATCTTAGAGGTATCAAGCAGTGTGCTTATACCTTCCTTTACCCTGTGCAGATACCTGGCACCACTAATTATACCTGGTGTGGGTCCTGCTTAATCAATGTCCTCTTTCCAGCTTATTTTGTGTAAGCTTTATTCGTAATTTTCAGTTTGCTCTGCTTTTAATGAACCTGTTCAAGTAATGGAAATACACATATAAATGAAGGCACCTACCAATTCAATGTTTTATTATTTGGTGCCTTTAGTTTTTAGGAGTTAGAGTTCAAATGAGTTGATTTTCAGACACATTTGATACTGCCTTTTCAGGGCACGTTGCCTCATCCTGCTCATTATGAATTGGTATTAGGTTTTCAGGGTTATAATGAAGCAGTATAGCTGTGAGGAAAATAGCTTTAACCCCCATCCATTAGATCCCAGTTTCATCTCAGCCTTAGGCACCTCACTGAGCGCTGTCTTTTGAGGCTTCTGCTTTAATTAACGGAGACAGAAGGACACCTCCAAGAATGACTCATCTGACACAAGATCTGGTTTAGCCTTTGGATTAATTTCTCCTCCGTTGATTTAGACTGATACTGTATGAGTTACTGTGACACACAAGTGTGCCTCCCATATACATATTCTTAATCAGAAATGCCAAAGCCGCACATGTAGAAGTGGTTCTTTGAGTTACTAGGTTTATTTAATAACCATGGGTTTTTTTTTTCCAAGGAAATGCCTAAGGAAATGTTAGAGGTCTTGCTGTCTTCCTGCTACACCTCAAGATGTACTCAGTTTATGGTTCTAAGCATTCCTCTTTGATCAAGAAGGTTAGATGTTTTTAACACACCTATTTTTTAAGTAAATGCTGGGTCTCTTCCTGCTCTCTTGGTTCCATGGGGCCAGCTAAAGAGTACAGAAGAGTATGCCAGACTTGACAGCACTTCAGCAAGGTCTGTGAATATTGCTAGCACATGCTATTACTCCAGTTACAAGGGTTGAGTTGGTCTCCTTTAGGAGTGCACCTATACATGGGTGTAGGTAAGGTGATTATGATCTGACATTTGTATTTCCTGCCTCCAAACGTATTTGTGTCTCTTAACTTTCCTTATTTTCTAAAGTGCTTGGTTAATCTTCTGGATTTGCTGTTCATAAAGAAAATCATCTCTGAAAAACTATGGCTATTTGTTTTTCATAACCGGTATTTTCATAACCGGTATTTCCATGTCTTACACTTCAGACAGCATGGTCGTTTAGTGCCTTTTTTCCCATTTAGTTTTTCTTGTCAGTGCATTTATTCATCACTCATTTACTGCAAGGATAATCCCTGAAAGTAGATTGCTTTACACAACATGTTTTTCAGAACCTCAGGAGTATGATGAAGGCACACAATGCCAGATTTTTTTCTCCCAGCAAATCTCTTTGGCAGGAAAGGCTATCTAGTACTCTGAAAATACCCTGGAGAAAAATCTGGAAAAGCAAAAGCATGGTTGAAACCTTCATGCTCATTTTCTCAAATGCCTGCAGCTTGGAACTGTGTCATATTGAGAATTAGTTAAATAATTTTAACTTCTAATAAGAACAATGTTTTGGTTTTGGTGGCAAGAAGTATAGCAAGAAGGTTGATGATAATGATTCCCGGATAGGATCTCTTTCTTATCCACATTGCAGGATGTCTAAAATATGTTCAAGCTGTAGTTTTCCTCCAGATAGGACGCTTGTGGGTGTCTCCCCCATGCAGCCATTGTAGTGAACATGTAGCTCTCTACCTCTTGCAAATTTTGTCAAAATCAGTCACTGGTGTCTGTGCCAAAGGAAAGGCACAGACACAAATAGTGTGATTTCATAATCCTTATCTCCCATGAAAACTAGGCTACAGAACCTTTGTGCATGTGGTGAAGAATACTGAGCTAAAGATGTGAAAATTAACCCTTCCAGGTACGGAAAGCTGTTCAACAGGAAGGCTTCAGCAGAAGGAAGCGAGGATATAGAGACATCAACGACATTGACATCAACATGAATGACCCTTTATTTGCAAAGCAATGGTACCTGGTAAGTTTTGCAAGAAAATCACAGTAATCATAACCACATAATCATTCAAACTGTCCTGTGCTGCTGCAGTGCTTTGCAAGAGTTCTTTCCAAATATCTCGCAAGATCTTGGGAATGGATCTAAGGCTTGATCCTCTTGTGTGTAACTGTACCTCTTTTATGCTGGGAAGACCCAGCACGTTTCAAGAGCTAAATTTCATTTCAGTCAATGGAAAGATCCTTAGGCTTGAAAGAGAACTGCATTGGTGTCCTGTGGGCATTCCTGGTGTGCTGATGTGACCCCTAAAACTGCATATGAATCATGTCTTTGAACTGTTGCCAGGTAAAACATTGTTACACAATTATAGCAGAAAGTTCTAGTGTATTGGCTAGAAAAGATTAAGGTTTTTCTTGTCTTATGGAAATATGAATTTTAATTGAATCTCTGCTTTCAAAAGCAGAACAGCTGCAAAGTGATGAATTTTGGCTTAAGCTAATGTCAAAAGAAATTAATATTTTGCTAAATTGTTTCATTTTTAATGAGTCGTTTTATAGGGAGAAGACTTCAGTCATATAAGAAATTTTTTTATATAGAAATAGCCAAAATTATGTAAAAGGTTTATGAAGTACTTTGGGCCAGTTTTAATCTTGCAGCGTATTTATGATGAAGTACTGTGTTAATGCAGTTCTGCCTTGTTAATCATAGAATCATAGAATAGTTAGGGTTGGAAAGGACCTTAAGATCATCTAGTTGCAACCCCCCTGCTAACTTCAGAAGGGTCTTTTTTGCTTAGGAGTAGTGTTTCATATTGCCTTTCCTTTTAATCCATTTCTTATATTTAATGATTCCATCCAGTAGGGTTGGCGTTTTTTCTCCTAAAAAGAGAGCTTTCAGGTGAATTGGGGCACATTAGCAGAAATGGGACTTAATCCTTGATGAGGTGATAAAGTATAGATTGATTCACTTCTTTCTTGTGCTTCAGTCAAAAAGTTGCAGTGATAAAAATAGCAGCATTTATATTAAGCTATGCATTTTTTAGATTATAAAGTACACTAAAATGTGTTTTGAAATAAGAAGTGTCTGATACAAAATCAGATTTTTTTTGCATCTGGACAGCAAAAGCCATATCATTTTTTTGCTACAGAACTTGAGAACTTTGTAAATGAGTGAACATGAGTAATGCCTGAATGTACAGGGAATTGTCTGTATTGCAGAAACATAGAATCGCACAGAAGCAAGGTTGGAAAAGACCCTTGAAGTTCATCTAGTGAGCTTTGCTACTTGAAGAAGGGCTGACCTTATTATCAAAGAACTAGTTTCTGATACTAAGCCCAGTGGTCATGAATTTCAGTAAATCCCTGCCTTCAAGAAGAAAGCATTTCTTGCTCATAGAAAAGTCCTTTGTAAAATCCATTGGTCTAAATTTTTCTTCTGGGTTGACCTATTGCCCTGACATTTTAAGTAAAAAAGTCCTTTTTGGGTCCAAAAGATTCAGGTTTTAACCAAATCTTATCAACCATAAAGAAGTGAATTTACACAGGGTTTGTTCTCTGATGTTTTGCTTTGGTTTGATTTTTTACTGGCGCATTATTGCAGTAGATATGAAAATGTACAGATGTGCACTCCAAAGCAAAGGGAATATATTTTTCCATACCGAGCATACATACAAAGACATAAAGCAAATTTCAGTGTCTGTGAAAATGTGCCTATCCACTAAAAAAAGCTATTCTTCTTTTTCTCTGATGTATCAGATTAACACTGGTCAAGCAGATGGGACTCCTGGACTTGACCTTAATGTAGCTGAAGCATGGGAGCTGGGATACACAGGGAAGGGAGTAACCATAGGAATTATGGATGATGGTAAGTGAAGACCAAATGCTAATGTAATATTTTAAGTAGCTTTTTCCATGTAATCAGAGTCAAAGAAAGATTAAAAAGTAATGATGGATTGCTTATAATGGTGAGACTACCAGCCTCCATTAAGACTTTGAGATCTTCAGGGAAAACATATTATAAACACTTCACTAGGGATGCTGAAGCATGGATATCCAAGCATTAAAGTAGTTTGCAATTATCACTCAGATGTCTTCCAGGGCACACTATAATGGCGGTTAAGCCAAAAGAAAAGACTCCCCTAGACTTCTGGAGGCATTGACTGGAGGATGTAATTGCTGTGCAAAAAGTACTTAAGAAAACATTTTCTGGGTTACATTATTCTCAAAGTCATACTTGACAGCTGAAATAATTAAACACTTTTATGCTCAATGTCAATAAAGAGCTGCATATTAAATACATTGCTGATTTGAGGCTAAGTTCAGGGAAGGTGAAGATAAAAGGTACACTTGAAATCACAGCTGTTCTGGGTTCCTTGCTGAAGTACAGGAATTCTCCGCAGCCTCTCAGTGCTTTTCTTCAGGCTAAATTTTCAATGTTTTTCTTTCATGGGGACTGAATAATTTAAAAAAAAAATAAATAAAGTACCTTGATCCACTTATGTTTTCTGGGGTCAACTGAGATCTGTCCTCATCCGCTTACTCCTAAGACAAGTTTTTTGTGGAAGTAAGAAGGTAGACTCAAGTATCTATATATTCATGAGATCAGTCTCAAGAGAGAGATCATCTCTCATGTGATGTCGGTTGAAATCAGTTTCAGTGATCCCGCAGAGGCAGGACTTAGCTTTCAGAATAGCTGAGCATGACTGTAATAGGGATAATGACAAACTATTTGAGTTTCAGATCAAATAAAGCTGTCAGCCCATAAGATTCAGCTTTCAGAGAGGGGGGGTAATTTGCATTATATTCACTTCCAGTAGCTCTGGAAGAGCACCTGAAGAACATGATTCTTTATTGAGGCTGTTGTTGTCTTGTCTACCATTTGGATCAGTAAGGCCCTCCACAGACACGAGCCTCTTCCAGCAGTTCTAGTGCTGAAGACTACATAATGGGAGGTAATCATTGATCAGAATAACCACTCTAATACAACATTGTCCTTGCAGATAAAATGGAGCATGTGATAGTGTGGTGGTTGCAGACATGGGACAGAGTAATGATCAAAATGTAACATGAGATTGGTGGCTATTCCATGTATAATTGAGCTGGATATGTAATAGGTCAGCTTATCTCATCAGAGTATTGATCTGCTTCTTCTGTTATGTCATACCCTGGGATTTGTATATTTGCTTGTAGAAAGATACCATGCATTAGAATGAGTATTTTCTGCATCACCGCTCTGTCACAGTCTTTGGCACTTTACCAAGGTGTGGAGCCAGTGCTCAGATATTCACTAAAATATTCTAAACCAACATTAAAAATTGTATTTTAAAAACACATAATCCAATGTGTTTGTCTTAGGGAATCTCCCCAAGACTAGTTTAGGTAATTTTCTATCTACTTATTTTACAGTTTTCACTGGTTAAAAATACTCCTTTTTATACCCTGTACTGATCCAATGATTACCGATCTTGTAGTTTGGGTATGCTTTGAGATGATAGAATTTGTATAAACATAAATTGTGATTTAAACTAATCTTAATAAGTAAAAATGACCTAGTCTTCAAAGCAGGTCAATCAGTTTTGTCACTGAGCTCACCTTTCCAATTGGCACCTGGATTTTGACATAAGTGATAGAAAATTCCTAGCTGGGAGTGCATCTGAAATGGTACACCAGTATACAAGTCCACAGTTAAGAACTGGAATCTCATTTCAGTCAGTTGCATTATTTGCTATGATTATTTTCCTATAGCGGTAAAGGACTCTTGTTTTCTTCTGTGACCATTAGAAAATCTTTTCTGAAACTCCTAACCTTTAGTTTCTGTTCTGTCATTATCTTTTTGCAGGAATTGATTATCTGCACCCCGATCTTGCATCAAATTACGTAAGTACATACTGACTTTTTTTGTGTAAAATGCGGATTTTCTTACTGTTATGTAGTCCCTCTGCTAAAAACTTTATAACAGTGAGTGGAACAACAGTATAGCTGAACGGTTTATTTTACAGATGATGCATTCACATTGAAAGAAGCAGACTGTAAATTGGGCTGCCTGTGTGTACCAGGGATGGAAAGGTGACGAGGCTTGCTGTGGAGAAATGGCAGTGCTGCCGCACATTAAATAAGCTGCAGCTTGCAATATTGGATTTAGGACAGAAATAAGTAACCTGGGAATTGGCTGTAAATCCTGCTATTAAGATGCAGAATGCACCTGTCACTTGGAGGGGCAAGGAGCTGTGGGCTGTGGCAAGGCATGTATTAGCCTTTGAATTCTCTCAGAACAGCTTAATTCCTTCATAACAGGTGATTTGATCCAGTGCTTCAAAGCGTGTACAGAGCAGATTGTGTATTCTCAGCACATGCTGTGACAATTGATTGTTCCTTAAAACTAACTCAGACCTTTGGACTAGAGGATTTTATCTTTCTTGATTATTGCAGGCTCTTCCCAGCTCCCCACTGACACTATCACTCCTGTCTCCAGGCATCTACAAAGGTTCCCAGTACCCAAGGGCTGTGGGTTGCCTTTGCGGTGCACTGCCCTCCCGGTGTGCTTGTGGTACTCTGTTGGGCAATGAGCATGAAGAAGCTGTAGCTCACTGCTGAGGAGGTTGTGGTATCTGTTTTAGGCCTTGTTATTCTCCTGCAACCACTGACTTCCTGAGGGAAGCCCAGGCTTCTTCAGCTGAGCAATATGCTTTAGTTTGCAACTGCAACTAAATGAAGAATGAAGGCAACTGGAAATCTGATAAAAACATGAGCCATTCAGATAGAACAGCTCTGAAATGAGATGTCCCATCCCTGGAAGATAATCAAGGCCAGGTTGGACGGGGCTTGAAGCAACTTTGTGTAGTGGAAGGTGTCCATGTGCATAGCAGGGGGTTGGCACTGGATGATTTTTCAGGTCTCTTCCAACCCAAACCATTCTGTGATATGATTTTATGAGTTATTTTTACATACTTGAGATTTGGAAAATAATAACAAACGATGAAAAATCTGTTTGTTGTAGCAAGTAGCAAAGCACATTTGGTAGAGAATAAATGGATGTAGAAGGAGTTTACACTGCACAAGGAATTTGGGAAATAACTGACCACAGAGGTGAAGTGCAGGATAGCCAGTTTCACTTCTTATGAACTGGCTTAGTAACTTGAGAGCAGCTAATTAAGCCCTGTGCCCTAACTGCAAAATTATCTCCCAGTGGAATAACTCAGTAAGGTGTTTCCATAGATTCATACAAATAAAGAAGTTTGTAAAAGTCAGCCCTTTTCTTTGCCAGAAATTGTGCTCTGTGCCTATGTTCTGTTAAATGATGCGGGCAAAGCATGCACTTTTTATTCACTTTTCAGCAGCAGGCATGGACAAAGTATGTGGGAATATTCTGGTTCTAAACATCATGTTTCAGCTAAAGAAGCAAAAAGCCTGTACATCATATCTGATGTAATGTCAAATAGGAACACTGCTGTTGTTTACAGTGAACCTAGGATTATGCCCGGGAACCTAACATCGATTTCTCACTAACACAGTGTTTTCTCTTTAATTCTAAACCTGTTTTCTGCTTGATGGATAAATATTTGTCAGGCTTAACAGAAATGTATTGTTTTATGAGTGGCAATGGTGAGGTTTTTTTTGGAAATTAATGGAAAATGACACAGAATGATGATGCACAAACATGATTCTAGAAATCAGAAAATAGTGGAGCTGAAGAGAAATCTGAGAGTTCAGAAAAGAAGCACTGCTATGAAAATTGGAGAAGAAAAGCTGTCAGGGCATGGAGACAACAAACCTTTAATGGCAGCCATGAAGGACTTGGAAGGAGACCGATCTCGAGATGACAATCTGAAAAGGTTTGTGTAGGAAGGACTGTCCAAGCAAAGACGGGTCCAGTAGTGAAGCAATGATCAGGATCAGGAGGGACAAAAGATGACTGGACAATGTAAAATGGAGAATTAAGCAGGGCTTGTTCAGGGCAGATCAATAGCCAGACACGAGGAGAAAAGACTGAAGAACAAGTGTTTGGTAGGACAGTCATTTAAAGGAGCAGGAGAAACCTCGTCTGAAAGATCACTTTCTTAAAGGAGATACCACCCACTGCTTTTTATTTGCAGAAAGAAAAAAACAGGAGCTATATATGAAATCTGTAGTTCTAGGCTGTCACAGCACAGGGGGAAAGAAAAAGAAATAGCTTGAGTGTGTGTATAGTTCATCTGTATTGCATAAGGTTCACTTTTAATTCTGTGCTGAATATACCAGAGGATACAGTAAACAACATGCTGATCAATTCACACGTTATATGCAAGATAAGTAAACCTTGGTAACTGGTGAGAGGTGCTGGCCCCTCCTCACACAGAGCTGGCTGCTGTTGCTGTGTCTGAGAGGTGTCTAATGAAGGGCAAGGTGGATTCCAGCTCCTGCTGCTAAATTCTGCCGTCTCTCTCTGTGGCCCAAGTACTGCACAGTGGTTGCAGGGCTTGGTTCACCTGCACTCTGCCTCTGCTCCTCTTGCTGCAAGGCTGCACAGACCTCCTTCAGTCCTAGGAGATCCTGCTCTGACAGCATCTACTGTGTCTTGGAGACCACAGGGGCCTTTTTTCCCAGTAGGTAGTAATTTGGGTATGAATTAAAGGCACTGACCTAAATCCAGCTGAAGGAAAGATCAGTTTGGACATAAAAATGCAGAGGCGTGAGCCTTTTCAGGGGTGAGTTGTTAACTTGCTTGGGGCTGGCATAGCAATTGCAGGCACCTTTGTACAATTCCTATACCAAGTGTTTGGTGTCTCACAACATTTGCACTTTGGGACAGCTTTCTCTTAAGTTACATTATTTATTTTTAGGAAATTAAAAGCTTACAGCTTATGTTTCTCAAGTTTGTAAATGTCTGTGCATCTTGCTTGGAAAATTGGGAGCAATTAGGAAGTCTCTTAAAGGCTATGTCTTTGGCACTTGAGCATTTTCAAGTATAAAAACTTGGCATTGGTTACTCAGTTCAATTTGGCTTTTATGTTTTTGACTTGCTGGTTTTCTTGCTTGAATAGTTTAATGAGGGTTAGCACTTAGACAAAATGGAGGGTCAGGGAAAAAAAGACATTTCTAAAGAAAAAACAATTTGCATTTTCTTCTAAAAATTGCTGAACTCTGACCTGTTGTATGGAGTGCACTCCCATTCATTTATTTTTTTTTTGCTCTTTCTGAGCTTTACCGCTTCAGTCTCCATTTCTCTTTTTAATGTACTTTATATACATGGAATGGAGCGCGCCTGCTCCCAGTCTGGATGAGCTGCTGTCCCAGCACCCCCTCCCAGCTTGCTGCAGTATAGCTACTTACTTTCCTGGGATCAAGGGGTTATGGCAAAGCTGGAATTTTCCATTCTGCACTGTGAATGCAGAGAGGCTCATTGTCAAACAATCAATATTTTCTTCCAAGCCTTGGAAACCCTGCAGAGGTTCAGCCTTAGGGAAATTATTTTTTTCCCCACAAAGAGAACCCTTCATTATGAACTGATAATTAAAAAGCTGAAGCCTAATGTACCTCATGGTTTTCATTCAGCTCAGACTGTGCATACAAAGCCAGCAATTTTCAGGACTGACTTCTCCAAGATGCAGCATCTGAGTGGGAAAGGAAAGTGAAGTCACAAGGGCTGCACATTATATATGTCTAATAAAAGAGGAGAACAGCAGCAGGGGTGTGTGTGTGTGTGTGTACATTACAAATATCAGTACATTGTTTTCAAGAAAAAACTAAGAGAGCAAATGGAGACTGGATGTGCCAAGAAGAGAGACAAGCTGATCTCATATTGTGGTACTTTTATACTCAGCCAGTGTCTGCTGGTGAAGGTCAGTGTGGCTGCATTATCCCGTTTATGGCAGCAGGGAGCTGATCATCTTTTGTTAAGTGCATTTGTTCCTGATTGGCAGTAGTGAGGAAAATCAGGATGCCACCAAGAGACTTGGGTCAGGAGTAAGATATTGCTGTTTTCAGTGTCTGAATTCTGCATAAAGCTGAAAGCTCATTTCAAAAAATTGGGGAGGAGGAGAGAATAAGAAACATTTACTGCAGGAAGCACAGAGGTGACTGTGTGAGTAGGTATGCAAAGTACTGGTAAGCGTTAAATGAAAGTCATGCAGCAATACTTAGTAATATATAGTAATGGAACATGTTGAGTTAAGAAAAAAGATTCTGAAATCTGTGGAAATACACAGATATGACATGTGCATAAACAAACATGCAGTCATCCTAGCAGTCCTTCATTGCTGTCCTTCCCAAAGCTTTCTGTCTTTCCTGTATCATGTGTCTATGGTACCACTTTATGTTCCATCCTCGGCTGCATCAAAAGGAGTGTGACTAGCAGATTGAGGGAGGTGATTCTGCCCCTCTACTCCATTCTCATGAGACCTCACTTGTAGTAATGTGTGCAGTTCTGGTGTCCTCAACATAAAAAGGACATGGAACTGTTGGAACAAGTCCAGAGGAGTCCCATGAGGATGATCAGAGGACTGGAGCACCTCCCCTATGAAGATAGGATGAGAGAGTTGGGGCTGTTCAGCCTGGAG
>JASSUY010002442.1:17439-38390 GCA_032466535.1 Forpus xanthops
GCTGAACAGCCCCAACTCTCTCATCCTATCTTCATAGGGGAGGTGCTCCAGTTCCCTGATCATCCTCATGGCCCTCCCCTGCACTTGTTCCAACAGTTCTATGTCCTTTTTATGTTGAAGACATCAGAACTGCACACAGTACTCGTGGTTGATACTTTAAAACACCAGCCATATTTCAGATTACTTTGATTTAAATATAATGTTCTTAATTTCTGTTGCATTTCCAGCAGAAGCAATAAGCATAATGAACATCTCTTACAGGGGAATGGAGTAGTAGTGCACAACGTCTAATGAAATGTTGGCTTCATTGAAGTCATTAGTAGTTTCTCCATTAAGTTCAGAGCAATCAGAAGTTTGGCAGATCATATAAATAACAGGTCTGTAATGTTTGCTGTGCTGTGTATTCCTTTTTTTTTTAATCACCACAGTAAGAGGCAGACTTCCTTGCTTTACCTGAGCAAATAATATCCTGAGTTGTGGAAATATGAGTGCCCAGGGTGACATGTTTTGTTGTAAAATGGGAGCTTGCATTTAGTGAAACTTCAGCCACTTCCAATGTGGCATAGCTGTTGTTTGGTGAAAGTTAAATGGATATGGTAATCCATACCTCAGTCACATGCTGTCCTTATTCCTTACTCACAAAGTTTGATGTAAACGGTGGATCATTGGAAATGCTCTGCAGGGCTGGTTGGAGTCTGGATTTTGTTAAGGAAGGTGAATCAGTATGTATGAAGGAAAGCACAAAGGCTGTGCCGTCTTTGAGGACTTCATAATTGCAATCCTAGCACTTGTTTTTTAGAATCACTTCTTGTGAGAAACTTAATCACTTTAATTCAGTGGCACTTAACTCAGTTGCAGGATTAGTCAACAGTGACACTGTGTCTGACTGAAGTAATTGTGAATCTTTCAGTCAGCTAATGATGTCTGGGGCATTGCTTAAATTACTGTGAAAACATTAGCTGTGATCAAATATACTAATCTTTAAGAGAAGAACCTGGAGTGATCATGTGCTATTTAGAAGCATAAATACTTGAAAAATGTAATATATGTGGATTTCCATGAGCATCTCTGTTCTGAAGATCCTATCCTCTCTCCCTGAAATCTTGGATTTAGCTGCCCATTGGTTTTGCTGATTGACACAGAATAAGCAGTACAAACTTCTTAATTAATGCAAAAGCATATAAATTGGTCTATTAAATTCCCTGAGAACCCAGCATGGCTTGACAGATTTTAGTCACTTTTTTAATACTCCCTTGGGAAGCTGTCAAACTATGCTTATGAGGTCAGCACACAGCTGGAATGAGACAGAATTGATCTTCAAGACCTTTTAACCCTAAGGCATGTAAATCAACCTGTGTTTGTTTTTTGTGACTAAAGAAATGTAGATAGTATTTTGCATTATGTGTTTTGAATTTCTTCTCTGAAGTCTTCACCTCCTTTTGATTAGGTTACAATGTCATTTCTATGTGTCTGTTCATCTTCTTCCATATTCATGCAATTTAGGTAAAACACTGCAAAACCTTTCAAAAGAAGGAAGCATCCAACCACTTCTCTGTCTCATCTGTTGTTACTTTCAGCTGCTCTGTATCCCCCAGATATCTCTTCCTATCTTCTCTCCATAATCACCACGGAGCAGATCTGTCTGTTGTAGCTGACTCCTCAAACCATCTAAACCACTTTGATTTCTCTCTGTTCAAAGCTGCAGTTTGCCTGTTTTGTAACAGCAGGTTGGTGTGTCCTGTTAAGGCCATCATCTCTACTATCCTGCCAGATTTGTCTTGTGAGTGCCATTATAACCACAGGTGCGGTATTCCTGCACTTTGCTGAGGGCACTGCAGATAAGTAACTGATCAGTTTTTAACAACTCTGACTGTGATGCCTCAGCAGTCACAGAGAGTGATGTGGGTGCTAATGCCTGCCAGCCATCCCGGCAGGCTTTACCCAGGCCATGTCATGCTAAATGGCTGGATTTGAATGACTGCTTAGTTTGTACTGCAAACTGGGCTAAAGATTCTCTTACACTAATGGGAAAAATTGCTTGATCTAGCAAGTGCCACTTAAGAGACCTTTGTGCTGGGTATAATCTGAATCCCAGCTGCTGTGTTTGGCTTGGAGAGCCCATGGGCAAATTTTGGTAGACTTTGGTTGGGGCTCATTGAGAAGAGCAAGAGGGCTTAGCTCCCTTTCTATTTTAGCTCATCCCTCCAAGAGGCTGAAAATGCTGGCTGCCATCAAACCACTCCAAACACAACCTTTACTGCAGCTCAACACCCAACTCATATTTGATGTACTGACAAATTTGGCAGTTCTTCCTTACGGGAATATAACTAAGAATAGTGGACCTGAACCTCATTTCTCTGCTGCCAGCTTTACACCTCTAACTTTAGTAGGTCACACTAATACAGAATAAAAGTATATGAAGGGGGGAAAAAAATCCATGTATTGGAACGGGTATGTGGGCCAGGATTTTAATGGAACACTAAAGCTAGATGAAATGTGTGTTCCTGCTATTTTTCAGTAAAAAGTCATTGCACAATTTGTATTTGCCATTATGATAAAATAATCCAATCGCTCAAACATCTATAGCCACACTGATGCCAGTTTTTAACTTCCCTCCTCCCCTTCCCAGAATTAAAGAAATGAAGGAATTCTTTCCATAATTTGAAACTTTGAAGCTTTAACTTTGGTCCTTGCTGTGAAAATCTGTCACAGTAACTAGTTGCTTAATTTATTTTGATTTTACTAACTGGATTGTCTTAGCAGTATACTACCCTAGGAACATTCAGTACCCACTTAGTGTTTTGTAGGTATAGCATAAAGATTCTTATGCACCCTCTCTGAAAATTAAGGGATGTTTGAGCAGAAATAGGTTGGGTTTGTTTTTCAGTTAACTTGCTTTTGCCTTCAGAGCTCTGACTCCAAGTAATTAACAGTTGGTGATGTGCTTCAGGTTTCCTCCAGGTCAACCTGAAAATTGTGGAGCATGCTAAGAATGCCAAGAGGTGAATTGTGAAGCAGCTTCTTTATTATAGGCACAAGTTCATTTGGCTGTTTGCTTTTTAATAAAGTCTCATGCCTGCCTCAATTTCTCATGCTTTTTCCTGTGTCAGGTGAAGACACAGGGGAGAGGAAACGGGGGGTATTTCAATAAGCTAGCTTAATGATAAAATTCCTTAGGAGAAAAATAATGCTCTACTTCTTAAAAAGTCTGCCCAGCCTAAATTTTCTCTGACTTTTTGTGATTCTTGGTGTGTTTTTTTGTGCAGTTTAACTAGATACCTCAGAGCCAAGCATTAGTAGACAGCCACAGAGGGTTAGATGACATTTAGCTGAATACATTTAGACTTTCATTTTGCTTACTGGGAAAGCATTCGACAGTCTTGGTGCCTAAGAATGGAATCGATAATTTTTTCTGTTATTTGAAGCTTGAGAAGTCTGTGCTTATGTCTACTGGCATGGTATACATCAGTGCTGCTCTGCCTAAGTGCTTCATCCCCATGTAAAATAAGTTGGTTTAGCCACAGCTTTTCCCTTTGAAGATCTTCATATACCAGCCAGCAATGTAACTCATGTTGGTTTTCTGATTTTGACTTCAGGGGAAGGAAGAAGGAAATTAATACAGAAAAAAGCAAAAATAAGAGGTTGTGTACCACTATAGTGCCAAATGATATGTAGGGAGGATCATCAGTTACTTTAGAAAGGAAATCTGTTTAGTGTAGGAAAAGAACACAGTGTGAAGCTATCTCAGTGAAGCCATATTTCTTCATAACTGCAACTTTAAAAATAAGGCTACCTTAACGAAGATAAATATAAATGTTGGCATGAGGCTCAGTGTTTTTTTTTCAGCTGTATTTTTTGGTTGTTTTTAAACCTGGGCAGTGAAAACATTTCAGCTTTGCAAAATAAGAAGTTACATCAGAGATGGGACAGCCAATAGTTTCTATAGTTCTGACAAACTGGATTATTAAAGTTGTTACTGCTAGTTATCTCACCTGTTTTTACTGTTCTAAGTTAAGCGGTTGTCACCTGTTACTTGCAGCCAGTTTATCCTTTTCTAGTCTTTTGACCTAAGCCCAGATGCTTTATGGGTGTTGAGGAAATTCAAGTACGAGCTTTTTCACTGGCAACTACAACATGAAAACACCATTGCAGTGTGCTCTGTATGTGCTCCTTCTGTGGCCAAGCAAGGCCTTTGGAACTGGAATACCAGGAGGGCTCATGGGGACCTTGGGTGTTATTCAGACCCAGCACACTTCTTTGCTCCATCTGTTTCAGATGATGCTATGACGTATTATTTGGTGACTGTTTGAGAAGGAGGATGGCAGAAAAAGTGTGCTGCTGTCTTATTCGTTATTCAAGATCTGGCTGGTGTTGTCTGGCTGACTACTTTTATGATGTACCTATAAGAATTGAGTAAAAGGCATTCATTTCTGGAGGGAGCTGACAGTGAATTTGCTCTTTAAGGTTAATATTTTTGAATGCAGCCCATTACTTTGTGGACATATTCTCGATGTCGCCAAGGTCTTGAATGCAGCTCTGAGTTTGCTGGATAGTGATTTAGGACCATGTGAATTAGTTCATGTAGAGACAGAGATATTTAAGCAGTTGCAGGGTTTTTTATTTCTATTAAAAAATAACCCAAACAAACAAACCACAGACCAAAACAAACTAGAGCAGCATGCTTCCCTGCAGAGAGAAGGCTTACTGTGTGACTACTGACTTAGCACGGTACCTGTTTTTCATTAACGACTTTTAAGCGTTATAGCACCTCTCCTAGGAAAATATCATGCTGTCTCCCTTTTTGCCTCCTGGTGAGCATATTCCCTTTTCTTAAGCTTGTGTGTACAAAGCTGAATTTCATTTTGCAACCACATCATGTTCTGTGTTATTTTAGTACAGTTTCTCTGAGATGTTATGTGTTGTAATTTGAGCCCAGGGGTTTGCTCGCTCTTCAGATCAGTACAGAAATCAAACAAAGAAAAGGTATATTTCTGCCTCACATCTCTGAGGATTTGCAGTTGCCTGAAGATTGCATGACCAGATGCCACCCGTCTTACAAATGTTTCTCTTCTTTTAGAAGATACAAATCTCTGGGCTATCTTCATCACTGCTGTAACATCATGAACAGAATCAGACTGTGTCTATCAGGACATGTGTCTTTAATTGTTTGTGTCCTGGACTAGCAGGGGAGCTTAGGCACATTTCTTGAGTTAGGGAGAAAAAGAGAAGTATATGTGAATTATACTTCAGAGGCTTGTAAAGCCATGGAAGAATTTATGGGCTTGCTGCATTATTCAAGGTACATAATTTTATTACAGATCTGAGCAGCGCATGGGACAAATGATTTATTGTTATTGTCTTATTTTACATAATGAATGTTTTAGAAGATTTCACCACATGTATTTTAGAATGTACTGGGCAGTTCTTTGGGAAATGCCAGCCTGAGCTAATTTTTAAGGAAGGCAGAATTCTATACACAAGCAAAAGTAATCTATTCATGCTGCGGTAAATAAGCCATTACTTAGTAAATGATTGAAAGCATCTCATCATCTGATCCATTACTCTTCTGTTAGCATCTTACTTGAGTTAGAGGTTAGAAAGTAAATATAGAGATATGCCTTAAGATAAAATCCTAGAACAGCAGGTGGAAGGGACCTCAAGGATCATCTGGTCCAACCTTTCTAAGCAAAGCATGACCCAGACTATATGCCCCAGCACTCTGTCCAGCCCTATCTTAGAAGTATCCAGCAATGGGGAATCCACCACTTCCATGGGGAGATGATTCCAATGGCTGGTGGCTCTCTTTGTAAAAAACCTTCCTCCTGTGTCTGGTCAGAATTTCCCAAGGACTAACTTGGGCCTGTCACCCTCACCTTTTCCATGTGTCTCCTTGTAAAAAGGGAGTCTCTGTCTTCTTTGTAGCCACACTTTAAATACTGGAACCTGGTGACGAGGTCTCCCCCGAACCTTCTCTTCTCCAGGCTGCACAAAGCCAGCTCTCTCAGCCTTTCCTCACATGCTGCCCAGTTCCTGGATTGTCTCTGTGGCCCTTCTCTGGATCTCTGCAGCCCATCCACATCCTTTTTTTGTATAGTGGGGACCAAAACTGAGCCCAGTATTCCAGGTGTGGCCTGACAACGTACTTGTTTCTCAATATGAAATTGAAAGAATATGCCAGGGAAATATTGGTCTTAAAAGCGTGATTGCATACATATGAAGCTGCAATAAAGAACCATTGAAAGGAGTAAGATTATTACTTCTTCCCTTCACTGAGACTATATGACAACTGTAAGAAGCTGTTATCAAAAGTAAGCATACTGCATAGTGGTTTCATTTTATGTGATCTAATCCACAAGCTACTGAAGCTAGTGGGAATTTCTCTATCCACATCAATGGGCGCTGCAACTGTCTAACAGTATCAACATTCACTATGCTGTCTTCTAACCCATCAGCCTAGCTAATAAAACTCATCCTTTGGAACTGCTATGACGATGCTATCATGACTACATAAAAGACATTATTAAGAATACAATAAACATGCCAATTTATAGACTTTAATTTACTTGTTTCATGTTTCTTCAATAGGAGACTGATAGGAGACTCTTAAAGAGAAAACCCAACATCCTGTTTAAAACCTGTCTCTTAAAGACCTCTGTGTCTTACTCAGATTCTGCAAAGACCTATTTGGATTTAAAACATTTTCTTCTTCCACACTGTGAAGTTATACTTTTGGCCCCAGACTCAACCAGTATTTCACTCACAAAACAGTTCTGTTTTCTGAAGCTATTACTTCGTACAGAAATTGTCTTAAAAGGAAACCAACACCACAAAATAAGTGATAGAAGGTATCAAATACATGACTTAGTTTTAAGTTGAGTTGGATTTCCTTAGATTAATGATAATCTCCATCACCAGAAGTCGCAGCACCTTTTATTGGCTCCAAAGTAACACAGCTTATTTAACAGGTTCCATAGCTCAAGTTCATATCAGGCCAGCTTGATTTTGCTGTTAATCCCTCAGTTTGATGAAATATTGTGTTCAGTAGAAGTACTGGAATAGCATGGACACATGGATTGCTCTTCCCAGTTACTCCGTGTGTGACCTGACAGTTCACACAAAGCAAAACTGAAATTTGATTAATTTCATAAAAGCATACCATTCATCTTTGTATTTTTATTATATCATACACAAGATGTATAAGTAATTGTGTAGATGGTGATCGACAAACATCAAGTTCAAATCACTTTGGAGCAATTAACTGGTTTTGATTCAACATGAGAGATAGGGTTCATCTCTACTATATTGAGTAGTCTAAGGCTAGACTAATCTATGTGCCTAAGACTTGTGGCTTGAGTTGCTCCCTGGAAAAGAAGGCCAGGCAACTGTCTTTGACACTAAAAACTATTAGACGTTTCAAGTCTAAGTAACTGCCAGTTTGGCATTAAAGCTTGAAAGAAAATCATCAGAATTGAAAAGCAAAAGGTTTTCATTTCAGTGCGCTATTGCAGATCTTCATCTGCTCTGGTTTTGGTTGCTGCCTCCTGGGTTCCTTCCCTTATTAAATCTCCATGTTAGCAATAAATTCCCTCTTGCTGCCTGCTGGGGAGCTGAGCCTGTGGGGGAGAATGGCAGACCACAGATTTTAATATTCACTTTCCAAAACACATGAGAGATTAAGTATTTTAGCTATCCACTGTGTCGTGGTTTAAGGCCCTCAAACAGTTCTCTCACTCACTCCCCCCTCTTTCTTCTCCAGTCCTGGGAGGATGGGGAGGAGAATCGAAAGAACAAAATCAAATCACTACTGCTACCACCAATAATAATAATGAAAAGGCAAATGCAAGGAAAGAATAAAAGAGCTCACCAACTAATTTCCACCCAGCCCGACCAAGCAGTGCACTCCCATGACCTCATACCATGTCCGACCACACAGTGCCCTCCATCACCTCATACCAAGCCTGACAAAGCAATGCCCCCCCCCAGGTCTCTGCTCTCCGTTTCACATCCTGGTCATGGCGTGCTGTGGTATGGTACAACAATTTGGTCAGTTTGGGTCAGGTGCCCTGCTTTTGCTTCTTCCCAGCTACCCCTCCTCCCTGGCAGAGCACGAAACTCAGAAAGTCCTTGGCCAGCCTAAACATTCTAAGCCATAACTGTAAACAATGGTGTTATCAGCACTGTTCCCAAGCTGAAAATCAAAACCACAGTGCTGCACCAGCTACTATGAAAAAGAGAAAATGACTGCCGCTGCTGAACCCACAACACACTGAAGCAGTTTTCTTTTAGGTCCAGTTTTGAAACTTGATTCAATTTGTCACTGCCTTATGCTTTAGAAAAAATATTTTAAAAGGTTGAGGCTTAGATATTTGGGAATTTGATGTTTAAATTAGGAACTTGAAGCAGACCATTTGTACTTGTCACTGCCATTTCATTACCCATTCCACTGCTTCCATAGTGTGGGTGGAATATTCCTTCATGAAGCTGAAACTTGCTGTCTTTTCTCAAAGAAAGACCCTAATGAAGATAAATTCTGCAGTCAGCAGTTGTTTTCTTTCCAAGAATTCTTCTTAATTTTGCCTGTTTTGCAGGCATAGTCCCTGCTACATTATATATCTTTTTCCTTTGAGTGCAGTGATCCAAAATCAGGCAAATAAGAGCTACAGGATGTGGAAGAGTGTTGCAAAACTTTGTTTATAGCCTGCCTACAGCAACCTTTCCATAAGCTGACATTTGATTACATGGGACATACAACAGAGCTGCAGTCTCCTGTAGAGTGGCTGAGTCATGCATGCTGGCATATTTTTGCCTACCACTTCTCTGGACATGAGTGGTACCTCTATGCAGCTAGAAAGGCTTTACCATTCTTATTTTTGCACAAGCGAATTCTAGAGTCAGGAGCTCTTGATGGCTACCATGAGGCACTTGCATATCTGATGGTGCTCTGAAAAACCAGCATTGCCAGAGCCAGTTTGAACTTAGGGTTTATTTATGTAAGACTGTATTTCTTTCAGATGGGGAAAAAAAGCCACAGCTGACCCATGATTGGGTTTAAATTCTCATCTGTACGCTATTCTTAGACTGAAAATAGAAGTTCTGACTGAACAAGAAGCTGGAAGTATATTGAACTAACTGCATTTAGTACTGAGTTAGACCATACCTGCCTGAAAGAAATGATCAGAAATCACTGGAACTGAGCTTAGTTATTTGCAGTCTGCATAGTTTCCAGGCCAAGTCTAGTCCAAGGCAATAGTTTAAGAAAATTAATTTAAGAAAGAAAGTGATTAAAATGCATTTCTCTCCAAAGGTTGCCAAGCTAGACTCTGTGACAGAGTAAGTTCTATCTTCTAATGAAATGACTCGGTCATCATTGGTATTTTGACTTTACCAGAAGATGTGATTCTCCTGCTTCTCCAGTCCTGCACTTACTGAGAAAGAGCAGGACTGGATCTTCTGTTGATCAGCTCAATTCTTTTTACAAACAGGCTAGAAAGTTGGGGCTCTTCAGCCTGGGGAAGAGAAGGCTGCGTGGAGACCTCAGAACTGCCTTCCAGTATCTGAAGGGGACCTACAAGGGTGCCAGAGAGGGACTCTTCATTAGGGACTGTAGCGATAGGACAAGAGAATAAGGCGTTTAAACTTAAATGGGAAGTTCAGGCTAGATATAAGGAAGTTCTTTACTGAGAGGGTGGTGACACAATGGAACAGGTTGCCCAAAGAAGTGGTAAATGCTCCATCCTTGGCAGTGTTCAAGGCTACGTTGGACAGAGCCTTGACTGACGTGGTCTAGAGCCTATGGCAAGGGAGTTGGAGCTTTATAATCTTAAAGTCCTTTCCAACCCAAACCATCCTGTAACTCTATGTATTGTATGAAGCCTGGTCCCTTGCACAAATCCTTATCATGTCTTCACAGGAAGCTGCAGAATCCAAACATCCTCTTGCATTAAGGTGAAATGTTTCATGCCATATGGCTTTTGCCAGGCACACTGGGTGAGGCCTAAAGCGTTGTAGCTCATGATCCTGCCTCCAGCAGCAGCCAGTAGAGAGGATACTCGGTGTGCAGCGTGGTCCCCAAGTCTGTGTGCTATCTACCTGATTATGACCTCCAGCTTCTATCATTCACTGGTTTATGGACTGTTGGAGAAGGAGGAAGCATCTAACACGCCTACTGGATTTCTCTCCAATTTGTCTAATCACATTTTGATTTCATTCAGGCCTTTAACTTCTGTATTACTATGGGGCAATAAATTTTGGAACTTATTACACATTCTGTTGAAAACTACTTTTTTTTCTGCAACTTCTAAATCTCCTCTTTGGTAACTTCTATGGATTTCCAATAGTTGTTGTATATGAGAAGTAGTAAATAATAACTCACCATCCACCTTCTCTGTGCTGTTCATGACATATACACCACTGTCCAATTCCCTTTCTTTCCCTTGCTGAAAAGTCGTGTTCTGGTTACTCAGCTCGTATAAATCTGTGCCATTCAAAGTGCTGCATAAGCAGTTGTCGTAATTAAAAGAACTAAATTAACTATGCACCTGGGAGCAGAGACTTAGAAGCACTGAGAATTTGTGGCTATAGCTGACATTATTGGAAGGCATTTTCAGGCAGAAAATCAAGGCCTTAGTTTGGAAATACAGAGGGATCAATAAGGATACTCACAAAGGGATTCAGCTACATCTGAGATCAAGAACAGCCATGAAGTATACATTCTGTAAAACTCTGCTCCATTGAAATGCTGCAGAATTATTTATTATCTGTGCTGAACATAAGCAACCATTTTTTTCTGAAGCAATCACCAAAGAATCAACTGTGCAGCAACTTGAAAGAGACTTTCACCCTCCAAGGATCAAGGACAGTGTTGTATCTGTTTCATTCTGGCACAAGTTTTTGGGAGTTAGGGGTTTTGAATCCAAACCCCAAAGACTTTGGTGATACCAATGGACTGTCTATTCCTGTACCCCAGGAACTGAGAATCTGCTGAAGGGGAATGTTTTTAGGAGCAAAGTTATTCAGCCACAAGTCTCAAATTATCTTCAATAGCATGCTCAGCCAAATCTTAGAAAGAATACAAGTACACATTAGTTAAGAATTAACATAATTATGTTCCTTGAGTATGGTGTTTATTAAAATATAAACTCTGTGAACATCCACTTGAGAGGAGGCTTCTAAATATTTTTAAAAGCTTAATTTTCAGTCATCCTCATTTATTTTTTCATTAAGAGAGAAGAAAAAAGATGGCACTCGACTTTCTGAAACTTTCCATTTCCTTCTCAGATACAGCATTCAAAAAGTTGCTGAGTGTCCTTAACTCTGCTGATACGGCAAATTCAGAAATGGTTTAGATTTATATGAAAAGCAGGGACATGGTATGTAGCATTTTCAAAAGTGCCTGAGAGCCACTTTTTTGAAGCTGTTCAGACAAGTGAAAGACCAAGAAATTATGCAAAGAGATTTTCAGGCGGATATGTTGACCATTAATGCAGTTTTCACATCTGGATTTGGGGAAATTTAAATTCTTAGGCATTGAAATGTTTTTAGAAATGGCACAGTTTTGACTGAATTGGACTGAAAATGAGTTTTTCAAAAAGAATATTCTGATGGAAAACCCAAGTGCCTGGTCACTTAGACCATTTAGAAAATAGGATTTAACCTTTTACCTGGCATGCCAACTAGTGTTAACACCTAGATACCCATATAAGTGTTGGTCAGCAGTCCCTGAATAGTAACCTTAGGTCTGAAACCATCTCACAGTTAGCCACACTGGAAATATTAGTTGTCCACAGGATGCTTTGCCCTCCAGAAAGCATCGTTCCCCAGACTAGCTGATGTGGGAAGTGGCTCAGCGCAGCAGGGACCTGTTTGTGTCCAGACGCATCCCACAGAATGAAGAGGACATTTTCCTAATGATTCTCATCTCTCCCTTCAATTTGTGTTCCACTTTGCCCTGCGTATGTTTTTCTGCTGACTTACTGAACTTCTTTGTGTTTTTCAGAATGCCAAAGCCAGCTATGACTTCAGCAGTAACGACCCCTTCCCCTATCCCCGCTATACAGATGACTGGTTTAACAGGTAAGTGGATTTTGATCAACCTGCTCTTCACTTTGGTTTGCTTAAGAGATTATAAGCATTTGCTAGTATTTTCTGCTAATTTCAGTGGTCGCCAGAACAGAAGGTGCAGTCTCACTACTGCTTGAAAGTTAGAGGTTACTTATGACTTAATTTTCTTAGGTAACCTCAAGTAGCGCTGAATAACCATTTGATGAAGCTGCTGCTTCAGAAGAGTATATATTTAGATTGTTTGAGTGGGTGATAGCTGTATACTTTTTTTCTGTCAGCTATCCTAGGACATTACAGTAACTCAAGTCTTTATAGGTTGGTTTCCTGTCTGCTGTGTCTGAGGCAGTATTACACCTAGCTAATTTTAAAGGGAGTAAGCTGGAGGCAGGAAAAGTCTTTGGGGAAAAAATGTGCTTTCATCCAATTGTAGACCAAGAGGCAGAAAACAGCATGACATAGAATGACCATTTAAAAACCAATTAGACCTTATGTAAAGTTCTGAATCATCCGTCTTTCACCTTGATTTAAGGACAGTTGTACATGGGTAGCATTTCAGGGCTGATTCTGAGATATTTCTAGCTACTGGAGGAGTCAAAGTCCATGTACACTGACTGGGAACCTGTTCTGTTGTGTTTATAAACCTGGAATCAGCAGTGCTGCTGTGCTTCTTGTGTTGTTTCTCTGAATACATCATGATTTATGAAGACTCAGTCCTCCTTCAGTGTGTTCTGACCTTAGGCAGTTTCAAGTAGGAGAAGGTCTGCTCCTCAAGTTATGGTATAAATAAAGTGGCCCTAAAGAAAAGGCTTCAGATTTTATAAAGTGTGAGGATTCTTTTTGTTTCCTTGGACTAACTTTAGTTAGAATGGAGCGGAAACACTTTTGGACAGGGTTTTTCAAAACCACAGCTGTGTCCTGAGTTCTGCCTCTGTCCCATAAAAAAGCCCATTCTGCCGGGCTCCTAGCAAATTGTTAATGTAGTCAAGGATGCAGAGTCCAAGGCACACCTATAAGGTATGTTTATTACCTGGTGATCTCAGCATGCGGCTTCTTTAGCTGTGCAGCATGCTCCTCAGGGTCCCCGGCAGGTTTGGCCTTGGATTTGCAACAATTTGAGTTTGGTGTGGGGTTCTTTGCTTTTCTTTCTAAAGAAATGAATCTTAGTTCTGTTAGTAAGACACAACAAAGAAGGGGAGCAGCTGTACTTTCACCTCAGACATGGGCTTCCTGGAATGGATCAAACACATTTAGGAGCTGTGATGTCCTCCTTTGTAGTCTTGCCATTTTTCAGCCAAAGCAAGATGCCAACGAGATTTCTCCTTGATTTTGGGAAAGGACGTCTAACACTTTTAAACTAATATGAATCCAATTAGTGAATGGAAAGTCAGAGAAAGTCTATGGCTCTAATTTGTGAAGGTCTGCTGCCTTTCTTGCTTTATTTATGCAAAGGATCTTTGTAGGAGAAAGATACCACTTAGCACTGAAGCAGCACGGAGGAAAATTAAATTTAGCTTTAGTGGGTAATGGTAGTTTCTGTCATTTTCAGTGTGGAACTTCATAAAATTAAGTGTGTTCTGCCAAGCCCTATTAACACTGATTGTGCTGCTATCAAGTATTTTATAGTGGGGCACAGTTTTCATACCCCACATGTTCTCTAAGGTGGCCCTGGAGGCAGAATTACCTCCTAAAGTCTCCTAAAATGAGCCTCAGGCATCCTGGATGTGGCAAGGGTTATAGCCTCTGGCCCTAGGTGCCTCTGACTTAACTTGAGTCACCCATGTGAAGAATTGAGGGCGAGCAGCATGGTCACCAGTGATCTGATCTGTAATTATTGAGAATGACATGATTTGGGTTTTCACAGAACACCCAACACTTTCTTCTGTTTCTTTTCTTGAGGGGATGGGGAGCTCAAGACAAGGAGAGAAAAGGAATGCAGAAATTGCTTTGCACATTTCCTTCGTTATTCTTTCCAGAAAAATAAATGTATGTAGAAGGTATAGCATGCTTTGTCATGAACCTTGAGGTTTCTTTGGTGAGACAGGGAATTTTCTGTCTTGCATGATAAATCGCAGGAGCAACACATTCAGTAAGCAACCCTTTCCTGCCTGCAGAGCAAAAGAAGGCTTCAATGAAGGCTTCATGTTTTCTCCAGGCTAAGATGCAAACCATCACACCACATCCACCTGTTCAGGAGTAGTTGTTACTATGGTTTTCTCTGCATATTTCTTTGCTATGCTGTTGATCAAGCTGATGAGCTCATATATAGGCTATTATTGTAACTTCTGAGTTATTATTACTGGTAGATTACAACTCTCTGCCTGTGACAGTCTGCCCATATGTGTACCTGCACAGGTGTGTCTGGACAAGAGAAACCTGCAATAAAGGCTCCATTTTGCTCAGTTTACAGTCAGTGATATATCTCCCATTGAAGTTTATGTATGCAGGAGGATCAGACTCAAAATCAGATAGCATAATACCCCTTTTTCCATGAAGAATGTATTTCTATTTAAGCAATTCAAGTGATTTGTGGAACTAGAAGCAGAGGACTGTTCATCGAGGGGCTTTTGTGAGCTGCCAGCTGCATGAGCAAAGTGTCATTAGACTTTAAGAAAAAGAGGGAGAGGTTTCTGCACGGAGTATTTCATTAATTGCAGCTGCTTTGCTTGTAAGCACAGATTCCCCTTCCACTTCAGGCTTTTTACAGTTGCTTCAAAAGCACATTGGCCTTTCTGTCTAATAATTCAATTTTCGTATTAGATTTTCATAGCCAGTGGCCTATGAAGCCAAGTATAGTGGGTTTTGAAAGGGATTAGTGTGGTGCTTCAGGCAGAGAATCACAGTCCGGATGTTTAGCTCCTGTTATGGGAAGAGGCACATACATGACTGGTCAGCCAAACAATTTATTCCTGTGCTTACCCTACTGACTTCTTGACTGTGTTCAGACCCACACCTTAGGGACCAAGCTGAGTCAGGGAACACTAGGTACAATATGGGGAAAGAGGTGTGTTTGAACCTGAGGAGCAATGGCAGTGTGAAGGAGCCTGAACCAAGCCCTTCCCAAAAGTAGAGGCAGCTCCACAGCACTCAGACTGTTTTTTAGGAACCACTTTGGGAACTGCCTGAGATTTTTGCCATGATACAAATAGATAATAATTATTTCCACTCCTGTAACCTTTGTATTCTGTATGTTCTCTCACTCAGGTAAGAGTTACTCAGCAGGGCAAAAATTATCCACTACCTTGGAAACCTATACTCTTCAGAGGCAAAAATGTCCTTTACTTACTATGGATCCAAACAAAATACTATTGAATCAAGGAAAGAACTCCCCTTGGCTTCCAGACAGCTCTTGCTATCAGAGTAAAACCACCTGCTTGCCTCCTCCTAATTTTTCAATCAATACAATGAAAACAACATAATAATTGAGAGTTTATATAAACAGATTTTGCAGCTCTTACTACCTACAGTGTGACAGCACAAGTGTCAAGAAGGAGCTACAGCACTACTGCTGTTTTTTTGGGGTGTTTCGATGCAGGTAGAGTGACAGGTTCCCCAAAACAGGAGAATGCTTTTCCTTGTGCAAATAGTCAAACGCTCAGAAGTTGACAGTGTCATGTGAGCAAAAAGACGGATAGCGTTTGCCCCACAAGTGTCCCTTTGAGCTTTGCATATTTAACTGCTGCCCAGTGCAAGCAGTTAAAGAGGTTAAGACAGGCAGATCATCCCAGCTATTGAGACTGCAGCTCTCCATCCTTGCAGGCAGCTTAAGTTAGGAAGGATGGATCCTGTTCTTTGCTGTCTGCAGAAGGATTTTAAAGCAGATGAAAAGGAGTGTCCAGGAAAATCTCTGTTTCCTTTAAAAAATTATGTTGATAGACACAATAGCATTGGCAGTGAGTGGTAGAAATAGAAATAGTTTTCAAAGGCAAAGCTGAGTGAAATTTTCATAACCAGTACAAATGCATCAGTAAAGCCAGCTGAAGGTAAAGCTGTTTTTCAATTGAATCATCCTCTCCCACCTTAGTTTTTTATGAATGCTCATGTAAAATGTTTGCATTTATATAATGTTTATGGAAGATGTTCTACATGCTAATGTATGAGTTGCTCTACGTGCTAATATATTTTTTGCCTTTGAAGTAACTTGTTCATAAGTAAAAATATTCTAAATTGTTTTCTATCCCCTCTTTATAAATGCTGAAATAGTAGTGAAAAGGTGAACGTTGGAGAGAAAAGCTATGATTCGTGCCCATGACATGGGTCACTTCATACAAACCACAATGGGTTTATCAATGATACATGAACAGCAAATAGGTCTAAATTGGAAGAGTCTGCTATTTTCCATTAATAATTCAGCCAAATGCATTTCCACTGAATCACATATGATTTTTCTTCTCCTATCAGCAGCACAGTGTCCAAACCCTGAGCTGCTGGAACAGGTCGACTTGCAGCCTCCGTCATGTGGGCCAGTGCAGAGAGGCAAGGTGAAGGAAAGGACCTTCTGATAAAATTTGTTCACCAGGAAGGTCCTAACACAGTTCTTTCCCTGTGTGAGAGGAAGAGCTCCCCTGGCAGTGTCACCGAGTTTTTGCAGCCCAGCATCAGCCAACACAAATTTTAAACAAAGCCATGGATTGTGCTCCGTGGCTTGTAGTTGGCCCACAGGTGATTTGATAATGAATGCCTAGCAACCGTAGACGTTTTTCACAGTTCCTTGAACAAGGGCATGAGGGGAAACCTACTTGATTGTTGAAAGAAATATCTCCATCAGCTGAATAAGAAATCTGCATCACTCTCCTCTCTGCTCCCTTTGCAAAAGGAGCTCACAGGAGATCTTCGCCCTTTCACTATTACTGTGTACATTCGAGACGACTCATTTTCTTTCATGGAGCTGCCTTTAAAAATGCATTCTTCCAAGTACAGCAGGAAAAAGTATGTGTTGCTTCTCACCCTTTTAATATTAGACTCACCTTTGCCAGAGGTTCTTAAAGGGTGAGAAAGAAAATAGATTATTAAAACAAAACAATTCTGCTGCCTCCTGTAATTGTTTGTCTGGTACTCCAGATAGGCTTTGTCATACAGCACCTGCTAATTGCATGAATCCTTAAGCATGCTTGTAAGAGCAATGCCAGTTTTAATGCACAGTCTTAATGCGCAGAGCTGGTTGATGTGTGCAGGAAGATGGATACATATTGATTCAGCATCTTAAACTTGCAAAAGCCTGACAGCAGCACAGGTTTCATTAGTTTCTCTGCTGCTGTGCTGTTTTTTAACAACTAGATTATATTGTCCATATTTATCTTCTCTGTAGTTTAATTTCTGTGATGAATTAGGAGAAAGGAAAATGCCAACTGCCTTCTTTCAGGACTGCCTCAGAGCCACTGCCAGTTAAAAGGTCTGTTAACAGCTGTAGAGCACTTCAGAGATGCCAAGTGTTCTTGAAATGCCATGTGTCAGCCCAAACCTGGACCTCCGTGTGAGTTGAGACATTTCCCGCTTGAGCGGAAAGCAGTAGCTTCATGAGCTGACAGGTGAAGTGCCTTGTCAGCTATCCTGGGAATTAGGCATTGGAGGACAGGGGTGCACATGCCCTTAGGTCCAGCTTGGTATGGGCTTGGTCGGCCAGGCCACAGCTCTGCTGCTGGGATGTGCAGTGACCATTGTGGCTCCTTTCTCCTACTTCCGCTTGATACTGCACCCACCTCTTTCACAGCATTAATACTGATCTTATTTTTTCACTCTTTGCAATGTTTTACATTGTTTTTCTTGTTGGTAACAAGGCAGTTGAAAAGAAAAGGTCTGAATAACTTTAAAACTAAATTAAGTGTAAGTATGGATGGTAACCTTACAGCAAGAATCGTTCACACTGTGGAAGGGACATTGGTTATCTCCTGCTTCAGGAAGGAATGAGCTCATCAGCCATGTCTCCAAGTACAGCACTCGATGGTTTGCCATGGAATGTTTCTCCTCCGAAGCACTGTGAGGCCAAAGCAAGATTGCAGTGATCCAGCTCAGTTCTGCACATGCGTTAGCTGGGGTTCACGTGATGTCTCCCATCTTCCCTTTTGCAGCCATGGAACAAGGTGTGCGGGAGAGGTGTCTGCTGCTGCCAACAACAACATCTGCGGTGTGGGGGTTGCGTACAACTCCAAGGTGGCAGGTACAGTAGCAACTCAAGGTGTAAATGGTCATTAGGCCACTGTGCCTTAGGCAGAACTGTGCAGACAGGGAGCATTGCCCAGGACAGGACTGCAGGTTGGCACTGGGCCATGTGTTCATTGCTTTTCACAGCAGCTGAGGAGAGGAATTTCTTCATGGTTTTGGATTTTCAATTAAGGGTTTTATATAGCCTCTTTAATAAGAGGGGAATGGCTCTGCTCCTTCTTAAGCCAACTGCTTTTGATATACTGATTTTCAGTGCTTCTTCTCTGCGTAGCTGCAGCATCATTTGTGACATCTCATTTTGCAGGAGGTAAAATCTAAATTCCTGCTGCAATTAGAATCTATTTGAAAAGGCATATCAAATGCTGCTCTTATACTTTAGGCTCTCACCAGGCAGGGCCTGCAGTGCTGTAAATCTCTGCAGTTGCTGTTTTGCTCTGTTTTAACAAGGGATGCAGAGTGGTAGGAGCAGATGAACGGAATGAAATGGGTGGTACCTAGCACCCAGCATTCACACATTGGGTCTGTTGGGTATTTTTACTTACAGCTAGCTCTTATCTACACTGATAGAATGAATGTAGTGTTAGAAGTGAGATAGGCTCTCAAGCTTTGTGTTGAACTATTTCAATCTGAAGCAAATCAGTTTTCTCTAAGACTTCCATGAGAACCAAGGCATAGAAGTTATGAATTTCACTCTCATTCTCCAGCCCACACCAAAACACCAGTGTGGATGCAACTGTTGCTCCCCAGGAACAGTTCACAGTGTGTGTGCATGGGCAGCTCTTCTCTGCTTGGTCAGTCCCTTTTTCACTGCCGTGTCAGAAGATTCTAGGGAAGGACATATTTCACCTGTTGTCTACAGGATCGAAAGCTGAATCTCTACTGTAGAAGGGCACCAAGCAGTTTTTGCTAAGCTGTTACCTGAAGAAGTATTACTGAGAGTTAGTAACTGGCTGGGCCAGTCTAGGGCTCGTCCCCTTTCTTGAGAAATTATAACGTCCCCTTCAGGGGTGGGACATTTCACAAAATCTATATTCTGGCAACAGCTACTTCTAGAGGAATGTGAGTTGAGGCTGTTTCTGATGACCACCAGCTTACACAGAATCTTCTATACGTGTCCACTTAGTAGCAAAATCCCCAAAGATTCTGAAAAGTCCCAGCCTTCCTCTCTAAGGGCAGTGTGCACCTGGAGCACCACCATGTGGACCAAGGACACGTCGAGTTGGGTAGAGCTGAGAGTCTGCCATTGTCATGGCTCATGGTCCATGTTTGCAGATGGAATTGGATGAGGCTTTGAGCAGCCTGGTCTAGTGGAAGGTGTCCTTGTCCATGGCAGGGAGGTTGGTAATAGATATTTAAGGTCCCTTTCAAACAAAACCATTCTAGGATTCTGTGATTCTGTACATTGGAAGTCAATAGCAAATGATCTGGGGCACTGTATGTCCTGCTTCTTGTACCTCTTTTTTGCCTTGAAGTCAAACCAGATGGCTTGACTCTTTCTGCCGTTGCCCTCCTCTCCAGGGTCAAAAATTAATTCTGTGGTTTCAATGCAGATCTTCATTTTACAGGCATGTGAAGGGATTTCTCAGTCATCGAGTCTCACTTCATAATTTCTAGCTTGAATTGGGAGATCAGGAACATCCAGCTTTGGTCTGCTTTCTATTTGAAGTTTATACTGCTTTTTCTATCCTTGCATTTGGCACATGGTTTTTACTGACTATAGTAAAAGCATTGGCTTCTAAATCAGGGTACTTGCTGCCATTCACACTGTTTGGCTCTGTGGTATTGATTTCTGTCCCATTTGTGTCCTAAAACTGTTGGGAAAACTGTTTTTCAACCAAAAGCTACTAGTGAGAGTTGAGATGAATCCCTTGTTACTCAGGTCTCATTTAAAAGGCATCAAGAGGTTGGCTGCCCGTGAAACTGTTGCAGGTGGGGCGCATGGTAGGTGTAAGAGCTTCTGCTGCTGTCTTTGTCACACTGGCTTTTTTGTGGCCAACACTTTGAGGTTTGTGAAGTTGTCATGTCCTACTTTTGTATCATTTAATTTGATGTTTACTACTGTAAGAGTTAAAGAAAGCAGGTTTTAGTTTGCTTTTTTCCTCTGAGTGCTGGCCATATTTTCTTTTGTGTCTGCAAATTGACACAATGATACTTTTCCAGGAAATTGTTGATAATGTGTTTCCCCTCTCTGATTAAATGCTGTAAAAGGACCAAAATAAACAAAAACATACTTGGAAAGATTAAGCAAGTGTCGACACATCACTGAGTATAAATTAGAGATGAGGGATGACTTCCTTGGTTTTCCCTACTTGTTACAAAGTACTATTTTAAGCACCATTAGTATTATTTAAATCATAGAATCATAGAATAGTTTGGGTTGGAAAGGACCTTAAGATCATCTAGTTCCAGCCTCCCTGTCAGAGGGAGGGACACCTCCCACTAAACCATGCCACCCAAGGCTATGTCCAACCTGGCGTTGAACACAGCCGGGAATGGAGCATTCACAACTTCCCTGGGCAACCCATTCCAGTGCCTCATCACCCTTACGGTAAAGAATTTCTTCCTTATATCCAATCTAAACTTCCCCTGTTTAAGTTTGAACCCATTACCCCTTGACTTACCACTACAGTCCGTAATGAAGAGTTCTTCTCCAGTATCCCTATAGGCCCCCTTCAGATACTGGAAGGCTGCTATGAGGTTTCCACACAGCCTTCTCTTCTCCAGGCTGAACA
>JASSUY010002443.1:0-30106 GCA_032466535.1 Forpus xanthops
TGCTCAAGGCCAGGTTGGACACAGGGCTTGGAGCACCCTGCTCCAGTGGAAGGTGTCCCTGCCCATGGCAGGGGTTGGAGCTGGAGGAGCTTTAAGGTCTCTTCCAACCCAAAGCAGTCTGTGGTTCTATGATGCTATGCGTGTGCTGGAGCTGAGGAGATGGAACATTTGCTCCATCTCACCCACTACTCAGGCCAACTGTGCCTCCTCCCATCAGCCCGTAGAAGGTACTTGGATGCACGTTCAAACCTCAACTTCATCAAACCTAAAGGTAACGACTGTGCTTTTATCTCCTGCTCCCATTCTAAATGACTTTTAGCCCTTGCTCATTCTTAGGTGGTTTTCTTTTAGTGGAGACCCACGATAAATGTTGGAGACAACTGACAAATCACCCTTAATCCACCTGAACTGCTGAATCTTGTGGTAATCCCTCCCCAGCACCGCTCCGATGCTGCTCCCCTACAACAGACCTTCTTGGTACCATTAATCAGTGTCTTTGGCTCCTGGGTGCCTCACGGTATGTGTCTATGCAGGGAAACCTTCTCATTTATAAAACTTAGGGACCTCCCACAGTTTCCCATTCCCTGTGACCCCAGCGAGGGGATCAGTGGACAGAGTAAACTGGTTGAGAGGGAAGGTCCTAATATTTATATGGAAAGCCATTAGCAGGCAATATCTTATCTCCCTTCTGTTTTGAAGTGGAGGCTTGGGGCGATGGCAGGGCTGTGGGTAGTGTTGGAGCTGCCTCTGAAGTGCCCTGGCATGCTCTGGTTTGCCATCTGCACTCATGGCTTTGTTATGCAGCACATCCTCGGTGTTGTGGGATGAGAGCAGTGGGTGCAGGAGCTTTTCAGAGAGGAAAACCCCCCTTGGATCCTTACCTGATGCGTTTAAAGTCAGAGAAAAGCTCCCAAATCTACCTTGATACCTCCTGGGGTGGCACATTCCAGCGGGCCCCTGTGTGAATGATGTCCTTCCAGGCCCAGCTGGATGATGAACTGACATGTCCTGGCCTTAAAAGGCATAAACCTGTGAAATATCTGTTGTCTTGTAGGCTCCCTGAGCCTTCCCCAGATGTTGAGCAAAGCTTTGAACACAGAGGTGGTCAAATCTTGTTTTCTCCAGGGGAAACGGTGTTGGAGAGCCTTGGAGTTGAACATGAAAACGCCGGGAAGAAGTGAAGATGAAAGGGAAGATACAGCAGCGATGAGATTCCTGCAGGACTTGTCCCAGGAGAGGAGAGGTGCTGGCTCCTTGGGAAGACAGGCACAGAGGACACAGGACCAGCAGGTAGGTGGATGCTGGGTAGACAAAACCGATTGTCACAGACTGTAGGCAATGGGTCAAAGAGCAAAAAGAACCAAATTAAAGAGTGAGGCAGTGGGATTCCAAATCCCCTGATGTTTTACTCACCACACCTTCACCAGAGCCCTCTGCTCCCAGGCTGCTGTACAGCTCTGGATATATCCTCATAGCACCCTGTTTTGAGGCCCATATCCTCCTAGGATGCTGGGAATCCAGGTGGGTCTGGGAATGCAACAGGAGTTCTTGGGAAGCAGTGAAGCCCTTGGCAGCTGGCTGTGGTGGCATCCAGCATGAGGATTCTGAGCCCTTTCTAGATGCTGAGGAGAAGAGTGGGGCTGAAGCAGCCGATGGGACTCCACAATCCCTAACAAACCTCACAGCAATTGTCCCTTAGTTCAAAAGCCATCAGGGATATCCAAGCACAGGCTGGAAAAGTCTTCAAGGGCAGGGGACACTGACCTCACCACCTGCTTGTGTGAGGCTGAGAGATACAAACTCCAGGAGCCAAGAGTGTGGTTCTTCCCTCTTCTCTCTCCAAATTCAGCATGGGATGGAAGAAAGGTTTCTAACCCAGGAAGCTGCCTGTTGGCAGCATTCAGACTGCATGTTCACTGGGAATGATCTCTTCTAAAAGCCCACCAGGCTCCCCTCACCCACCAGGGATGTCTCTGCATTCGTTTGAGTACCACGGTCTTTCTATTTGGATTGTTTGTACTGAGATGGATTTTGGAGGTGTTACTGTTTGCAGTCGCTGAAATCCTACCCTGACGCCATCACATGCTGATTACTAAATGCTGAGAAATGTAGGATCTTGGCTCTTGACCTGGGAAAGACACTTGATGATTTCAAGGAATGAGCAGGACGGGGACAGCTCGGGGGGAGCAGCACCATGTGTTGGGCTGTTACTGAGTCAGGAAAGGGAGCAAAAACTGTCACAGCGAACACAGGGTTTCTGCTGAATTGATATGGCATGCTGGAGATACGGAGCATCTCTGATTCCCAAAGCTGACAGGGGAAACAGAACCTGATTTCTCCCCAGAAGAGCGCTGGAGCCTTTCAATGCTGCGTGTGCAACCTGGCTTGGGTACATAGGGCCATTAGCGCCGGCATCCATCTGGTGTGGTTCAGCTCTGGGTGCAGCATTAAGTAATTGTTGGTTTATTTTGGGTTTTGTTTCTTTTCTCTGGAAGGAAATGTTCTTGAGAATACAAACAGTGCACAGCCTTCCTGCACCACTCCCTGGGGCTGCCCAGCCTGGGCTCCTCCAAGGAGGCAGATCCATGCCAAAGGGTGGTGGTGCCCTCTGGGAGGAGTTGTGGGCCTGGAGAATGCACAGGAATGGTAATAGAGATGGAGCAAAACCATGGGGCAGCCTGGGGAGAGGCAGTGGTGATGGGATTTGCACCCCCAACCCGCAAAGGGAGGCAGACGGTGAAGGGGATGCAGGGTTTGGGGCATTGCTGGTGTTCAGGGTGCTCCCATCCCAATCTCTCTGCTGATATTAAAGAGCTCTGGATCAGTCATTGCTAAGTTTGTTCTTGGTGGCTGTATCTGCTCTGCTGTCACGGGACTGTGCTATGAGGTGGATGTAACCTAGAAGATCAGGAGCCCATTGCTGGATGCCAACCAGGGCACGTCGTTATACGACAAGGCACAAGCAATGTGCTCAGCATGTTAGGACCTGCTGCTTGGGGGGTGGAGGCTGAGCCATTGGAAAGTGGACCCTTCCCATCTTGCTGATCCTCCTCCTTTGTATTGGGAACCCACATAGGAAATTCAGCAGAGTGAGAGTTCCTATTGACACTTGTTTTCTGTCTGCACAGGCAAAAAGGCTGCGGGTGATGAAGGGAAGCATCAACAGACGTCCTGTTTGGACAAGACCTGTTCACCCTACCCACTGAAGCTCAGCTGCATGTTTCGGATGGATCCATGCTGATAATTGCCTTTTAATGATCATCTCCCAAAACATCTTTGCTCCTGGAAAGCTTCAACAAAATGTTATGCAAGAAATGAGCCGGGAGCCATTGGAGACCATTGTTGTGAGTGCCTTGGGCAGAGCTCCCTGGTGAGTCTTCGCAGAGGAATCCTGCATTCCTCCCACTGCTCTGCCCTGCTCTTACTCTTTGCAGTCTGCCCAAAGCAACTGCAGCTGGGAGCTGTGGTTTGATCCCTTCTAGACTTGTCAGAAGCTTTTCACAGGAATTGGAGGTACATAGAGACATTTACTCAGTTGATTTTTATGTAAACATTCAGTGTCTTGATACTAGCAGAGATACATCGCTGATGGGGCTGTGAGACAAGCCCTGTCCTCCAGGAGCCCGTGTCTTTCCTTGGGACAAGTCATCTGATTAGATACATGCTTCCAAGAGCTCACACCTCAGCTACAGGCTTTTCCTCACATGCTACATATGCGATAGGAAACTAAATGGAGCCAGGGCACAGGTCTAAACACTGTCCCATTATCTTCTGTACTGTGCACACCTCAGCATGATTTTAGCCTATGCCAAAGAGCATCTAGGCATGATCCAAGGATAGCTCAGGCTCAAGAGCCCTGGACGTGGCTTCATGAGAGGCAGTGGGGATGGGAATCACGATGAGCCACAGCCTCAGGACAAAAGCCAGTCTCTGGTCCATCTATTTAGTGATACAAATGAATCCAGTGTGTGCAAACTCATTGTTGTGAATGTACTGCTCTTGGTGACCTCTTTGACGGTGACTGGTCTCATCCCTGGTGAGCAATGTCTGCCCCATCAGCACAGGGAGTTCAGCCCTTGCATTTTCCTGTGCTCATCTGGGTGAGAGCTCAGCATCCGAAGCTCCACCATCACGTTATCCCCCTGGTTGAGCAATGGCAGTTACCAGGAAGCTTCTCCACGCCAGCATTATTTGTCTTCAGATGTAGGGAATACTGAGACTATTCATCATAAACCAGTAAATCTTCCTGACAATTGCATTGGGTCCTGCCAAGCCTGTTACCTGAATGGCTTCTTTGTTCTGTCCATGCTACAATATCACATCACCTTCTGGACTAAGCAGTCCGTTCACATATGTCATTTGGAAGAGTTCTCAACCCGCAGCTTTGTGACTCTTTCCCACAGCTTCACCACACTTGCTCATTTGTTTCATCCACATTGCTTATCCTTGCTAAGCTTACATTCCTTATGATCCTAGTTTTCAGGGGTACAAGATTCTTGAGTATTCCACCTGCCTGATGCCTCTTCTCTAGTGCTTCAGGATCCTTCAGCTTAGGGATTCTCATGGTGCTGGAAAACTCAAATCTTTTTTTCTCTACAGCTTTCAGTAAAATTGCATCTGGAGACATCTGGGCATGCAGGGTCTTCATTTGTGCTGCTGGCTGCATGGAAAGGGGAAGAAGTCACAGCTTCTCAAGTATGGAGTTTCTAGGCAGAGCACTTGAATGGTTGGTACTTCCTCAGGCCCAGGTGAGGAGCTGTGGGACCTCAGGTTGCCTGGGCCATACCAAAGTGAGCAGACCACGAGTTATGGCCCCCATCCCTCATGCCATGGCTCATTTTGTTGCTTTCATCTGTCCTGGAGTGCTCCCAGGTGTGCAGGAGGCCCCTGGACACACTTGATGTGAGCTCTGCCCCAGGAGCTGGACACTTCTGCTGGTAGAAGGCCTGGAAATGTAAAATCTTCCACCCCATATTGCCCATGTGCATCCCTCTTGCCCACCCAAAACACCCTAAACTTGTCCTAAAACTCTTTCTGTGAATTTAATTCCAGACCAGAAATAGATCAATCCCTATTTACAGCTGAACCTATTTAAGCCCCATAATTACACATAATGAGTTTTTTATATCCCAGCCAAGTGCAGCCAAGATGCAAGACCAGTTCACTCTGGCCATGGCAAACAACCAACCTCTCCATGTCTACATGTTGTACAACGCCTGTTCACCTGGGCTGGAGACCCTCCATAGCGTGGTCTGCGGCACTGGACACAGGAGGGACCCCAGAGAGTCTTGCTCAAGTGCTCATCTACTCTGAAGCTCACAGTGATCACTGGAGTCACCAGTCCCAAGATGTGCTTTAGCTTGAGGTGCTGGAAAGGTGACAAGATGTGGCCTGGCATGGGGATGGAGGTGGGTGTGCCATGAAGCCCATTATCTGGCAGGGGCATTTGCAGACCCGATTCCTCTGCTCCATACCAACTTTGCCCATCCTTCCCAGAGCTGTCCTCCCGCAACACAAGGTGGAGAAGAAAGGGTATCACAAGCAAATCCTGTAATTGAGACTGGCAAGGGAAGCAGCCTGGTGCATGTGTGGGGGTGTTTTCATAGGGAAGGTGCACATTAACAAACAACATCTGAGCTGCCTTATTTGACCACTCCTAAATCGATCAGAGGATCCCATTGTGTCTTTATTACAACTTTCATCACTGGGGGATGTATTTCTAGTGGCAGTGGCTGGCACACAGAGCTCAAAGGAGCACACCACTGACCCCTCCCTGTGTCTGTGCTATCTGTCCTGCCCCTCTTTTCCTGGTTGTGTCATTCACTTCAGTGCTCGCCATCACAGAACAACTCCTCACCAGGACCAAGCACAGAGGTGAGCTGCAATATCCCTTGCTTTATTGATACCTATTTGAGGAGGAACCTGTTCGGGCTGCAAGAGAGAGGGAGAGGATCTGTGCACATCTGTGTTCACCTCTGGTTGTAGGGGGGCATTGCTCTCCTCTATTTTCTTCTCATGTTTGTTCCAGTATAAGTACTGGTGATGAGATGGTGACTAGTGCTTCACCCACCAGTTTTTAATGGGAATCCTATTGTTTTGGGGAACTTTGCAGCTACCTGTAAGACCACAGTGTAGTTCAGGCTGGTGCTACATGGATTTCCTTGACCTTAGATCAACGTTGGCATGCAATCAAGACTGTCCTTTTATTCCTAATTAGTACAAAAGCAGCAAGACCTGGGCTTTGGGACAGACGGCAACGCCGTGCTCTCAGGAGACCACAGCAAGTGGATCAGTAAAAGCAACGGGGTGTTGAAGACCTGAAAGCCCACGACTGTTTTCCTGTATAGAGGAATAGCCATCAAGATCTGGTGATAAAAGCACTGTTTCCTGGTGCTGGGACAGAGCCTGGGGCAGCCGGAGGGGTGGTGCTCATATGGGTGCTCCCTGTGCTGAGAATGCTTTACATTTGCTCCATGGAAATAGAAGACAAGAGGTTTGAAGCGAGCAAGGACAAGGAAGCAATTAGGTGTTTGTATGTCTTTGTCTTACTGGAGAATAGGCTGTCAGGTGGAGTGGTACGTTTGATTTTTGCTGCTTTTTTAGTTACCTGGACAAGTCATTGTGCTGGCTGTGGCTTGGTCTTTGGAGAAGTTCACCTATAGAGACTGTAAGCAAAGAGTTCTCATCAGCTTCACAGGCTGCAGAGCCAAAGCAAGTGACCAAGAAGGGGAGGGGAGATAGCAGTACCGACCACAAACATGTTTCAAGGGCTTCCTACTGTACAAAAGTGCAGCCCAAAGGGGTGGCCATACCATGAGGCTGCCAACTGTGGCAGCAGGGAACTGGCCACGCTCCTCTCCCCGAGCCCCACAGCCCCAGTCCTGCCCTTGCTCTGCCTCAGGCTCTCCCTGGCTGCCTTTGGGGTGCTGCATCAGGAAGATAAAGGGACAGAAAACAGCTCCATTTCTTTTACAAGGCTGTTTTTGGACAGGTTACGAACCAGTGTGGGGTTAAGGAGGGGTCTGTTAACAGCAGACTGGTGCAGGAAAGGTGTGAGGTGAGAAGGATGCCTCTGAAAGAACCTTGAGCTTTAGTGCCTGGGGCAAAGAAACGCTCAGGACCAGCACATGAGGAACCATCTCCTCCTCTCTGCCTCGAACATCACAACTCCTGGCAGCAGCTGATGCCTCCAGGCCACACGTTTGAAAACCAAGGAATAATTGGCCTTTATTGAACTTCCTGCTGCTGTTCAGGGCCTGTCTCTGGAAAGTGTTTCCTTTCGAGTTTGAGGAGCCCCATTGCATGGAGACCGTGGACATGGCTGTGCTCTTCCAGGCTCCCTGCCCGTACCTCTGGACATGCACTTTGTTTTCCTGCCTGCTACTGAGCCCTGAGCTGAGCTTTTCAAAGGTCTGTCCTGACCCCAGGGTGTTTCCATGAGGAAAATCAGCTCCGAGCCCAGCAGAGCTCACAGAGATGTGATTGTTTCCTCCATCAGCAGCTCTGAGCAAACATTTCCAATGGATTCCCTGTGCATTTCCTCCTGCAGTCACTTGGTGGGAGAAGGACCATCAGCAAGACCTTGTCTTTAGCACTGCGAGCCCCTCGTTTCCATTAGCAGCCTTTGCCACCTCCATTTTTGCACGTCGTTTGGATATATTGATCCGCACAAGCCTAACAGCAAACCCTTCACCGAAATCTGAACCTTTATCCCTCTCTTCATTTCCCTGTGCTTCTAACAGCATATGTCTAGATGAGACCTTCCTGAGGCTGTTTAGCTTCTTGAAGAGCCCTTCCTGGACCTTAGTGAATCCCTTTGGAAACTCACGTAGCAAGATGCCATGTCTTCCTTAGCCATGTGCCTCTGCTGCTTCAAGGAGGAGCAGTAGATTTGTGAGGCATCAACTTCTATTGCCTGTAATTGTCGATGTGTCTGCCCCTGCCTTGTCCGCCTGCAGACATGTGCCTCTTCCCCTTTAGTGTGTAGCTCCTGGCATCTCATCAACTGACCCTGGTGTTCTTCCCATCTTTAAAGCCAGCTCAGTTCAGAACAGCTGGAGACATTCAAGACCTTAACACTGCTGATTGAGCTGATATGGATGGGGACAAGGGATAAATGATATCCTGCGGGGACCCGTTGGTCTAGGACATCCCCAAGCTGCAAAAACTGGGGGGAAAAGAAGTATCCCCAAAGCATACACAAGGGAGCCATGAAGCATGGTGGAAGCCTGCCCAAGCAGCCCAGGCTCAGAGGCCTCACCATGGAGATGGGGGTCCAGAACTGGCACTGGTGGCATTTCCTGGGAATGCCACACTTCGGTAACTGCACACTGGAAATGAGGAAACGCCAATGGTTTGCACTGTTGTGTGGGGAAGAGGCTGGAGTAGGGAGCGGGAGGGACTGAGCTCAACGCAAATGCTGAGGGCTTGTCAGGGAGCACAAAAACCAATTAAATATGGAAATCTTCCATTGAGACCAACCTGAAACCTGATGTAACTCACGTGCAGAGGGGTGGGGAGGAGCCAGATGGAAGCTCAGGGCAGTTTTTGAGTGGAAAGAAATTCCATTGTGAGCTTGAAACGCTCTGCGGTGGAAACGGTGACGGGAAGCCCCTGGCTAGGGAGGGATTGCTCTCAAGCAGAACGAGTATTCCTGCAAAGCAGAGCAATTTCCATGGCTGGTGACACACACCTTAGAGCAGTGGCCAGCCTCAAGGTGCCCATGTGCTGGGATGAAGATGGAGGAGGAGTTGAATAGCAGGACATCACCTGAAAGAGATATGGGCAATTTAGCATGGGGGACCACAGGGAAAGGGCTTGACATGTGCGTGTAGGTGTCTTGCATGGCTGAGACGGCCAGTTCTTCCCAAACTGGGCTGTTTACCCTTGTGGGAAATCCCTTTGCCAACTACAGGGATAGTCAAACAGAATTTATCCAGCCCTGCTCATGCCTCCTGCTGCTGCTGTGGCCTTTTGGGAGCACTTTGGGAGGACCTGCTGAGTGAAACAGCTACAAGAAATCCCCAGTTTTCCCTTGCCAACTTCCCAAACCCCATTCCTTTTGCTTCCAAGACCGGGGTTATTGTAACACCTATTAAAAAGAGATTAATCCCATAGGGTTTTGGGCTCTCAACTGGGGAGTGGCAGCACCAGGGTTATTGACTCTCTCCTTTTGCACTTGAGCCTGCACTGTTTCGGCTGGTCAAGGCCACACAGGTTCATCAGTCTCATCCCTCCTGGGATCCAAGGGCTGTTTGAGGACCTGGGGGAGCAGCAGAGACCCTGAGGCCAGCCAGCCCTTGAGGGGGCAGATTTATGAATACTGACCTTATCCTCATCCCCCAAATTGTTCTGCAACCTCTAAAAGGGTGACTGAACATGAGGCTTAGTTCTGCTGAAGCATTCAGAGCTGGGGTGTTAGGAGCTTGCACCCAGGCAAGCTTCAGCCATGGTCCTTGGAGGAGGGGACATGGGGTTTGCAGGACAAAACTCATGGGATCATAGAATGGTTTGGGTTAGAAAGGACCTTAAGATCATTCAGTTCCAACTCCCTGTGCCTGCAAGAAGTTGCGAGGAGAGTAGAAACACAGATCGATGAGTCCTTCCACAGTCCAGTTGCAGCTTTGTCCAGTGCTGGGAAAGGTCCTCTCCTGCAGTCGGTGCTAACAGATCCAAAACTGGAGCCTGTGAAGATCACATCCAAGCTTCCCCTCAGTGCAGCCGTGTCCTGGGGAAGGGCTGTGGGTGACGTGGAGCCCCACACAGGCTGATTTCGTTAGGAGATGGGAAAGCTGACGCCACACTCGGGAAACTCTGTAAGGGGGGGACTTGATCAAGGGAAACATCTGGATGGCTGCGCCACAGGGGCCCGGGGCTGGGAGACTGTGCTGGGAAGTCACAATCTGGCTTTTGGGGCTTGCTGCCTCCTTGATGAAGTAGGTTTCCCCCTCCGCACCCTGTTGGAGATACCCGCACAAGGAGTTGCTTCAGTTCCTCGCAGTGAAGACATGAAAACACCCCAACTGACCCCAAATCTCTCCTCTTTTTCCCTAAAGGTGGTAGGAGGCAGGCTGAAGTGTTCCCAGCAAATGCTTTTGGGCAGAGATGGTCCAAAAGCAGAGAAGGGGAGATCTTGATGGGATGATGATCAGATGAAGGGGCATTTCTCCAAGAGATGAAGGAAAGGCTGCTCCTCATGGGAAATCAGCGTGATAATAACTTGAAAATGGAGGGTTTGGAGCAGTGTTGGACTTCAGCTCTGCAGAGAAACCAGAGGGGAGCCAAGAGGAGAGGCAGAGCTTGGGAGAAACAAATGCTCACCAAGCCTGGCTCAGCAGAACTTTGCACTTGGGGAAGAGAGGAGAGAATGCTCAGATACACCAAAATCCTGAAAAGAGCAGCTGGAGCCTTACAGGCTTCTGATTTCCAACATCCATCCCTGTGTTTGCCCTTCCATCCCTGTGTTGTCCTTTGAAGGTGCCTGAACCAGCCCTGTAAACTCCATAATTTCCAGCTTTCCTGAGCCCGCAGGCAGATACCTCCCCATGTTTGGAAACCTGCTCCTTGTTTTGTCCACATGGAACTATCCCTGAGCTCCTGCCTTCCCTTGTGGCAAAACCATACAGCAGCTGAAGCAACAACAGTTATTTGTTAGTGATATGAGAACTCATAGTATTGTAGAATGATAAAATAGCTAGGGTTGGAAAGGACCTTAAGATCGTGAGCTCCAAATCATCACCCGTATGGGGCTGGCGCTGGTTCTATTTAAGACTTGCAAACTCCACACTTTTGTCTTCACTTTTATTTCATGTTTTCCTCTTCAAAGCCAGGCTGGGTTTATTCCCCCCTGTTTTTACTGGGAGGCAATTCTGAGCAGCACAAGTGGTGCGCTGAGGTTGAGCGCTCTCAGCATCCTATTTCCTACTTGTTCCTTTTCCCGTTTGAAAACCAAACACACGAGTACAGAACAGCATTGGAGAGCTGCGATTTGTAAAGCTGAGGCTTTGAAGCAAGAACCAGAAAATCTCCCATTTATACTATGAAAACCAACAACATGCACCTCGCCTCCAAGGAACTGCACCCCGAATCAGCCCCAGCCCAGCCCAGCTTCACGCTGTTGTTTCCTTTCTGTTTCTTTTCCCCTTGCTCTTGGGGGAGTCAGATTTTCCAAGCAACGTGGTCGTTAAAGCTTCACTTTGTCCTCTCTCTTTTTCTTCTGGCCAGGCTGGCAGGAGGATCGCAGCGTTCTCTGGAGCGGCCCCGGACGCATTCGTGCGCTCCTGTGGAGATTTATGAGTCTCAAAAGATGCTTCATAAACTATTTACAAAGTGGAGCTTCAAGCGTGAAGGTTTGCCTCGGCCATGGGGGCTGTCAGGCCTCCGGGTGGCAGGAGAGGGGAATATAAACAGACCTTTCTTTCCATCCCCCAAAAGCCCCCACTAGGAACCTTTTGGGTCAAAGGCAGTTTAGCTACAAGCACAGGAGTTTGTGCCCACCCTCACCGTGGGCTTTAGAGAGTTTCGGCCTGGTTTTCATGTAAAGAGAACTGAAAATAATCGTTTTCTGGACAGACTGGGGTGGGAGGGAGGTGATTTTAAAGGACAGGCATTTCCCTGTCAGGGACACTGATGCTCTGCATGTCAAATGCCATAATGTGCCTTAAATGAGGCTAGTGTGCCTTAAGTGATAATGACGTAATTATAATGGGTGCTCATTTGGGGTAATTGTGTTCAGTGGGGTCAAATGGGGGAGCCATGTGTGTTAACTAGAGGTAAGCCAGGTTAACTGGGGGGTAGCACACATTAAAAAGGGTAAATGGACATTTAAAGGGGTCAGTGCCTGTTAAATGGTGTTAATCTGTGCTAAAAAGGGGCTTCAACAACAGGTCCCCTCTGGCTTTTGTCCCCAAGGGAGCTATTGGAAACCAGCAGCAGGGAAAAGGGGTGGGATGGGATTGGAGGACATGCAGCCGCTGGGCCCAGAGCTTCCATTTTCCACTTTGAAACACATTTGTGTCCTGAACTTGGCCAGGTTTCCAAATTGCAGCCTTTCATCCAACCCAAAACATTATCCACCATCACTATCCTGATGGGAAGAGCAACAAACCCTTGGCCAATGCTGCTGCTGCCTTTGAGGTGTTTTCCATGTCAAATAAAATATGTGTCTAATCTCAGCACCGCTTCCAGAGGAGCCACTGAGGCTTTTTTTTGTCTGGCTGACCTTATCAAAACCTTGCAATTTCTTTCTTTTTATTTTTTCCTTGTTTTTTTTTAATGTGATTTGGCCAGAATTGGCGCATCTTTGAGCCAACCCAACTGGAAGCACCTTCATAAGAAGGGGTGGCACAGCCCCATGCAGCTATGTCCCCAATCCTTGGTTTCATCAATCTGGTTTTGCAATAGATGAAAATGGAAGAAATGGAGCTGTTTGCAGGTATGCAGGGAGGTTCCTAAAGGAAACGGGAACATAAAGCCAAGCTCCTGCCATCCTGCAGCCTGCAGCCGGCCACATAGAATCATAGAATAGTCAGGGTTGGAAAGGACCTTAAGATTATCCAATTCCAACCCCCCTGCCATGGGCAGGGACACCTCCCACTAAACGATTTCACCTGGACTTCCTCCGCTCCCCTATCTCCATCCCCATGTTGAGGACATAACATCACTCCACCATCACTTACCCATCAATAAAAGACAATACATGGCAAGAAATCAATACAACCCTCCTTTTATTTTCACTTTGTCGTGAGTATGTAACAGCATCACACCCGAGTTTATGGTTGCTTAAAAAAAATACCATCAGACTGCTTTTCTTCTTCCCCCAATGTTCAGAATAAATGGTAAAAATGTCATAAATGTAAACTGCACTTGGCACCACTGGATCAATAAATAAAGTTAAAAAACAAAGAAGAGAGAGAAAGACAGAGCGCGTTACGTAGATGGCACGCTATGGGATCTAAATAAATAACATAAGTTACTTCCAATAAATAGAGAGTATCCAAAATATAGATGCATTGCATCAACCTCTGCAGATGGTCGGTCAGACCCGACAATACCAGAAGGGAAACGGGTTTATCCGGATGGTGCCGAGTGGAGCCATGGGCTGGGCCATGCGCTCCCACCCGGCTGTGAATCCAGGCTCCTTTTTGACCTGTTTTTTTCCTTATTTTCCTTTTTTTCCCCCCTTTTTCATCCCCCCCCCCCCCATTTTTGGGGCCTCAGATTGGAGGCTACGCCTTGTTGAACCGCAAAGGAAAACGTGGTAGCCCTATTTACCAAGGGAAGAAGGCTGAGGTTTTGAATCCTGCTTGATAAATTGGGAAAGTGATTTCTTCCCAGCAAGTCTCTGGACCTGTTTAAATAAGGAACGTTCCCTTTGCAAGTGCTTCCATGGAGTGGAAACAATGATGTTAGACCCGTTTCCCCCTCACAGATACCAAATCAGGAGTGAGACCATGTTAGCAAATGGGATCCCAATGGATGTGAGTGACGGGTGGATCCAAGCCAGAGCTGGAGCCCCGGCGCTCCGGCCACCCCCGGCACCGGCCAGCATTACACAAACACAGGCTGTACATAGAGCAATGTGTATAGTAAAACACAATGAGACATCCCATAACTCACTACCAGACAGCCGGGATAACACAACACTCGTATTTTGCACTGTCACAACCACGGGAAGAGTTTTAAACATCTCTTCGTGTTTCCAGACCACTGGATTTTCCCAGCCCTTTGAAGCCCCCCTCATCACCTGGGGAGTGATGCCACTGCAAAGAGCAAAGCTGCAGCAACACAGAGGCAAGCTGCAAGGAACCCAACCTAAACCCAACCCCATGCGGATGCTGCACCCTGTTTATTATTGTTAACATTAAGTAGTGCATGGGATGAGGAGGAAGGAGCCAGATGAGATTTTGTTGTAGCTTTGAGTAGGGAATTTTCCGTCCTTTTTTGCCCTTTCTGCATTGTAGACATTCTTCCGGACAGCTCCAGCTCCTATTACAGCAGAGAGGGCTGCAGAAATGGAAAGCATTAGGAAAATATCAGCCTTTCGATTGGAACCACATTTCCATGCCCACATTTCCAGGCGGCAGCGGAGCGACACGGGATGAGCAGCGCTCCTGCAGTGGAACCGCGGCAGCTCCACGCAGGGGATATACCTCAATGAGATGCACAATAGAAGACACGCAAAGCGAAAGCCATCCTTTGGCCATGGCCATGATGTCCCAGCTAACCCCAGGACCTGGACAGAGAGTTTTGCAGTTACAAATCCCAGCTGCATCCCAAATCCCAGCTGCATCCCAAACCCAAACACGCAGGAGCAGCCGCGGATGTCAGGAGCTTCCCCTATTCCTCTGGTGCTCAGCTGTTGGCGGGTGAAAGGGAAAAGGAGGAAAAATAGACGAATTGGAGCTATTTGTGTTGGTTTGCAACGCACACATTGCATTGGGGGGGTTCCCAGCTTGCCTTTCTTTACACTGGGCCCCCGATCCCTTTGCCTTTGATCCCTGCAAATCGAGGCACTCTAAATCCCTAGGTATTGCCAAAAACCATTTCCCAAGCCAATGTTTCCCAAGCAAAGGCTCCAAACTCTCCCAGCCACCTCCTTGTGCTCCGAGTAAGGGAACTCCAGGCAGCTGGCCTGCAAACCCTGCTCCTGCAGCACAGAGCCCTGCTTTGCTTCTACAACACCTTCCCCTGCTTTATTGCTCTAGTTCCTTTTGGGTTCTCTTTCCTGCTGCAGCAGAACTAATTTTAGTTTTATGGTAGTGAGACCTGGAAAGCACCCAGGCCCTTGAGAGCGCCATCAGTGTTTGTACATTTGGGTGCATTTATTCTTTTGAAGTCAATAGCGAGCCAATGGCTGCCCCCATCCTGTTCTCACCGCTCCTCATCTTGGGCCAGCTTTTTCCTTTCCCTGCAAGCCCTGTGGCGCAAACCCTCCCTTGCAGTGCTGCAGCACAGCACCTGCAGCATGGACCACGTCTGTCTGCTCTCAGCAGTGTTTGCACCCCCCTGGTGTGGAGGTATCAGCCCTTGTTGGTTCACCAGCACGGATGTTCCACATGCCTATGGCTGCCTTCTCCCTTCCTCAGCAGGAAAATGCTGTGTTATGGAGCACAGGCTGCTTTCCCAGGGATGCCGGGTGCGTGGCCAGCCCTGCTGAGGGATGGTGTTTACGCTGCCTCACTACATCCTGGCTCTGCTCAGCCAAGAGCTGCGTTGGGATGAAAAAGCAAGATAAACCCCACCAGCCCGGCCCTTTGTGGAGGTCGGGGTTGCAAGGGGAGCCGTCTCCCATCCCAGCTGAGGTCTCCCACCCCACTCTGCTCCCTCGGCTGCTGTGATCACCTATATGAGGACTCCTCCTCATCACCACTGTCCTGGGATGGAGGCTGGTGGGCTATTTAGTCCCATTTAGCCGGATGGAGGAGCTGGGACACTGCTGCGATCAGGGGGTGGCAAGCGGAGCCCTTTTCCCTCATGTTGGTTAATGCCCAGGACATGACACCAATATTCTCCTTCTGTTTATGATTTGCTTTTTCTGGGAAGAGGGCCAAGGGGAGAAAGCCCATCAATCCCAGGCAACAAATATAGCCTGCCCGAGAGCGCAAAAGTCTGCGGTCTCATTTATTTCTCCGCAGAGTAAACAAGAGTGACACTGCTGTAAATGCAAACTGGAGCCAAACCTTGGGATGAGCCCCCTCTCCCGCAGGATTCCAGCCCCACCAATGGGCAATACTCACATGCCATAGCCGGGAGAGCCCTGTCCGGCTCTGGGTGATGCCAAACCAGGAATGCTCCTGCACCGATGGCTGCACCGGTGGCCTCTCAGGGCTCTGTCACCACCAGGGCTGCAGCCCGGCGGCCCAGGCTCGGGCCTGAGGTTAATCCAGTTCCTTCAGACCAGTGTGAGCTTTAGGAAGAAAAGCCCAGGGCTGCGGCGTGGAGGTGATGGCAAAGGGGGCATTGGTGGGGAGCGGAGCCGGAGCCTTCCCCCCGAGCACCAGCCAGTGTCAGGGCATCTCTGACCCCAACCACAGGGATCCAGGGTGACAAACTGCCCCTGGGAGTGCAGGGACCTGCAGGGCTCAGCCCCGTCTGGAGGCAGCACGGGCACATACAGCCGCCTAACATACCCCGTAACACACTGTGCACACAGCAGTACCACACACCACCGGCACCACGCTGTATGCAGCAACACCTGCGCAACACCCTCTGTGAGCAAACACGCTGCCCACTGTGCCCCATACGTGGGGGACACCCGCTTTTCAACACCCCCTCTGACGGTAGCACAACCTCACGTGTAACACAACCTTACGTGTGACACACAATGCGCCCAGTGTCAAACATGCCCTGTGTGTGTTGCGCACCCACCGTCACCCTCTGGGGAGGCTGACAGGGACCCCGGGTCACCGCCAGGGTGGGACAACAGCCGCAAGCAGCCATCACCGCTCCAACAACCGCAGCCTTCACTGGCACCCACAGCCACGTCTCTAGTTCTGTGCGGTACCAAGGGACGCACCAGCAGCTCAGTCTCTCCTCCTGCACCCGGAGGTCTGGGCTTATCCTTGTGCCCGCTGCCTCCGCCTGGTACCCAGTGAGGTTTCGGGGCCAGGGCATCACCTCTCCCGCCTGTTCCTCACGAGGGGACCCCGACCCTTCACACGCAGCCACACTCCTTGGCTGACAGCTCATTGACGGTGTAGTAGCGGTTGTAGGTGTCCAGGAAGGAGACGTCATCGTCGTAAGCCAGCGGCCGGCAGCAGGGCCGCGCACGGACCTTCTCCTTCTTGATCCTCCTCTTGCTCCTCATGCTCTTCAATGAGAGGTCGTAGCTGCGCACGGCCGCCTCGCATGTGCCGCTGCAGTAGCGGAACAGCACCGTCTCGTCCGACTCATAGCCCAGCCCCAGATCGCTGACGCTCACCTCCAGCTCCTTCAGCGCGCAGGGTTTGTGCCGAGCGCGGGCGCGCTTGCGGCGGCTGCCGGAGCGCGGGAACAGCGACAGCTCGTGCCCACCCGAGTTCATGGCCTGGCTGTAGCGCTCCACCAGCGTCGAGATCAGCTGCCGGATCTCCCCCTCCGTGTAGCTCTCCAGCAGGCTGCTGTCTGCAAGGCAACGGGGGAGCGTCAGTGGGTGCCCCCCCAGCGCAGGGGATGCTCCATAGGATGGAGGTGGCATAGGGCGCGTGGACATCCCCAGGAGGCCCTCAGTGCCGTGGGTTAGCGGTGGCCTTGGCAGTGCTGGGCAATGGTTGGACTTAAGGAGCTTAAAGGGCTTTTCCAACCTGGTTCGTTCTATGATTCAGTGGAGGTGGCCCTGGGCAGGTGGGCATTGCCCACAGTGGACATCCCCAGGGCTGTGCCCATCCCCTGTGCAGACGTCTTGAGGTGTGCATGAAGCGCCCCAAGGCTTTAAAACCCAAACCCCAAGCCCCGAGGCCGGAGCTCCCCATGGCCTCAGGAACCCCAGGGTGAAGAACCCCAAACTCCTTCCTCTCCTTTCCCTTTTCTTGCCTTATTTTCTTATTTCCTCCCTACCAGCTCTCCCCTGCGGGGAGCGATCCCAAACAGCCCCTTCCACCCCCAGAACAACACAGAATCAGACTGATTTGGGTTGGAAAGGACCTAAAGCTTATCCAGTCCCAACCCCCTGTCACAGGCAGGGACACCTTCCACTGGAGGAGGGTGCTCCAAGCCCCTGTGTCCAACCTGGATTGAACGCTGCAGGGATGGGGCAGCCACAATGATTTTGGGGTTCTTTATTCCTCTTCCTTGCTAAAAATCAGCAAAGGGTTTCCCTGTGGCCTTGGTCTGCCTCAGGATCTGCCTTCCCCAGAGTGCAAACTGTCCCCGGCCACCATTGGCAGCATCCAAATCCCTTTATCCAAACCCTGAAGCTGGGGCTGGTCCAGCTCAGCACTGGGGGAGGTGCAGGAAGGATGGAGGAAAGTGTAATTCAACAACTTGTCATCGATTCCCACATTTCAGCCCCAAAAGAGGTTGTTCTGGTTTGGAATGGGAACAGACACGCCGGGGTGCTGAGCCGGCTGCCAGCACCGAGGGGCGAAGCTGCTGCCTCCCCGTGGAGCGGAGCCGTCCCCCTCGTGTTCAGCTCCCGTTTGACATGGAGCATGTGTCAAAATAGCACAGAAATGTAGAAAAAAAAAAAAAACAAAATTGAAGAAAATAAAAAGCCATTTGGTGCTAAAAATGCAGCTTCTTTGCATTAAGATGAGCTGTTTGCATGGCCATGGTTTAGTGCCCAGCGCCTGCATTGCAGAACCCTGTGCTTCATCCCAAGCTCCTCCTTAAACATGCGTCAAGGGGTGTGCAGAAGCAAGAGCAGGGGAAGAAACCAGGGAATAAACCCTCTGGAGCTTTGTGAGCCAAAAGTGTGTCCCAATGGGAGTCTGGGGCCGGATGCTGTGGGATCAGGAGGGACGGTGGCCCCGGCGCAGCTTACACTGTGCGAGCAGAGAGCTGTGGCGTTGCAGGGCCCGTGGGGATCTCCGGGGAGCCACCGGCAGTGAGGAGGAGGAGGAGGAGGATGCCCGTGAGGAAGACAGCGAGGAAGGCAAGGGGCTGTATTTCCGGCTTCCGTTGAACATGTCTCTACAAACTAAAATGGATAACATGGAACTGAGGAGCATCGATGCAATGGCTGCAAACTTCCATACCTTCATCTTAGAGCAAGTCAGAACATTGAAACTCTGCAAAACAGGCAAAACAAATATCCTTATTACGAGGCCTTCACCCAGGGGCCCTCTTCCCACCCCCCATCCCAAGGCTTGGACTGGAGGACCATCTCCCATGGGACCACCAGCGTCCCCTTGGCTCCATCTCATTCCCTCTGCCCTCCTGAGGCTGCAGCAGTGTTGATGTAGGAAAACTGAGGCACAGACATAGGGCTGTGCTGCAGATGGGGAATCGGCCATGCCATGTGGCCTGGCCAGGCAGGCAGATCTCTAGCGGAAGGTGTCCCTGCCCATGGAAGCAATTGGAACTGGATGAGCTTTAAGGTCCCTTCCAACCCAAACCATTCCGTGATATCCACCTCCCCTCTCTCCAGCCAAGTTTCCTTGCACTGGAGGCTGATATCACTGTGGAAGGCTGTGGGCAAATTCATATCACCTCAGCCTGTGACACCTCTTTGCCTGGCACATCCCCTCCTTGGGACGTGGTGAGCAGTGTAAGGAGCTCCATCACCCTTCCTCCTCCTTGCAGAGCCCTGGTGTGCTTTGGTGTCCTTGCCGCCCTCTCACCCAGATGCTCAACCAGAGCCCAAATCCCTCCCCACTGGGGCACAGATGCAGCAGCTCCATCGAACCCAGCCAAAACCATGACAACCTCAGGAAAAAGTGAATGGAAGGCCTGGAGCATCCCAGCACTGCTGCAAGCCTTGTGGTGGGCCCTCGGCCATGCAGAGCATCCAGTGCAGCACAGCCTGGCTTCTCAAAGTAACCCCATCGGCGTTTCCCTCGCAGGTAAAACACACCTTAACTTGTGCCATTCAATTTCCTCCATCCAAAGCAGGTTGGATCTGGTGGGATTTTACAAGTGACCTTGCAGGCAGGCAGGGCAGGCAGGGCATTGGGTCCATGCTCCCATGAATGGGCTGTCAGGCATTAAATCCCCATCAAAGATGCTCTGGAAGCTGCACTGACTTGCAGCTGCCTCCCGGCCCCTTGTTTGATTCCAGCTCCTTACAAACTCCAAACATTCCTCCTCTTCAAATAAATTTTCCACCAGGGAGAAAAGAAACCCAAAAGCCCCAAACGCGGCCCCGGTTCAGCAATTTTCAACAAACAGAATTTACCAACGGGGCAAAAATGTTTATTTCCAAATGGAATTTGACAGGTTCCTGCTCTTGAAGAACACAAGGAGGGCCGGGAACGTTGCCTCCTTGCCAGCAAGCCTTGCTTTGACAGGATGCAGCTAATTGCACATTAGCTAACAGTGATTATCTGCCCTGTAGGTTACAAGGTAATTGTAGAACCCAGCCAGAGCCTAAATATTTTCAACAGGGCTATAAACAATGCCAAGCTAGGAAAAGAATAGTTTCACCATATAAGGAGGTCAGACCCTGTGGTCCGCCGGGAACACGGCGGAGCTGGAGGAGATAAGCACCGGCAGCACCGGGTCAGAGCCTGCAGCCGGCTGGTGGGGAGCATCAGGAGCACCAGGACGGGGTTGGGATGGTCCCATCCCTGTCTCCTCCTGCAGAGCCAAGGTTGTCCCATCCAGAGGGTGTGAGGAGGGTGATGGAGGCACCGCGTGTGCTGGCACCTCTATTCATCACCATAATTAGGTGAGCTCTTAGGCAGAAGCTCTTCCCTTGAGGGTGCTGAGCGCTGGCACAGGGTGCCCAGAGAAGCTGTGGCTGCCCCATATGTGGCAGTGCTCAAGGCCAGGTTGGACACAGGCTTAGAGCACCCTGCTCCAGTGGAAGGTGTCCCTGCCCATGGCAGGGGTTGGAACTGGAGGAGCTTTAAGGTCCCTTCCAACACAAACCAGTTTGGGACTTTGTGATTCTATGAATTGAGTGCCTTAAGTTCAGATTTCTCCTCTGAGATAGGAGCAGGAGCATGGAAAAGGCACTGAAACCATCACCGGCATCAAACAGTTCCCAGCAAGGCAGAGGGGATGGGTGTCAAAAGGTGAAGGACTGAGGAAGCTGCAGTTCACTTTTGGAGACCTGGGGACACTTTGGGAATGAAGGACTCGAGAAGGAACAACGGCCCCAGGTGGGGCAGATGCAGGGGTTTGGGCAGTGGAAGGGACCTGCTCGCAGTGACGTTAGATGGGAGGACAAGCAGCTTTGGTAGCTGATGTTTGGGCACTCTGGAAGGTGAATACCATGGTGGACACCCAGGATGGGATCACACATGACCTAGACCTCCACCATCAGCTCCTGAGCTGCTCACGGCTGCGCTGGGGAGGGAAGGGCTGCAACATTCAACCCATCCACCTGAGACAGTGCCTCTGGCTCACTGCAAGCCCATAAAATGGAGAGCGGTTTCAGCCTTGCTGCACGTCCCATAAACCAGACTGCTGTTCCAGCAGCCAGGCAGCCTGGCCCCCACCCATCACCAGTGACCTTTCGAGAGGCTGAAATCCCAGCTCCAGTGTGCAAAACAATATAAAAGCCCCAACATTCCAGGCTTTGCCTTTGCTTTCGCTCTAAAAAGCCTCAGACCACGTGTGCCAACCTGCGGTGAAAGCTGAAGGACGGGGTGAGGGGAAAGGAAAAACACACAGAGCCGTGACTCAGCCGGGATGATGCTGGAGCTGCCCTCGCCCATCTTTCTGGTTTCCACATAGCCCAAACCTATTCTCAGTGATGATAAATGATCGCAGGGGGTTTGGGACATGCCCCTGGCACAGGGGCACAGGCTGCTGCCAACACATCCTGGGATGGACCCAGGGATCCTCCCCAGCTCCATGAAGGGCCCAAGTCTCCGTCACCTGCCCCCTCTCATCCCTACCCATGGCTCGCTGCTTCCCAAGCAGAGGAGAAACCATTCCGTGTCCTGGAGAATAGGAAATCCTAAGGAAAAGGAATGCACAGCAGCATGGCCAATCCCTGTCTCAGTCTGGAGGGAGCAAGTTGATGGCCTTGGCTCCTGCAGGTCCTTCCCCAAACCCCTCCATGCTCCTCTCAGCTTTCCTTTCAAAGGGTACCCAATGAATCCACCCTGCAGCCCTAAGGAAACTCGTCCAAGCCTTACTCTTCAGCAAAAATCCCATTAAATAAATTCGAATCAATCCAGTCTCATTTCCAGTTGGAGTTTTCTTCAGTGCCCAAGTGTCAGCATTTCCACTGCTTTTCCCTGCTAAATCCAAAAGCAGGGACCCTTTCCCTGTGGGTGCATTACCTTTGCTCACAAACCTGGAGCATTTTGGGCTTTTTGGACTTCCCTCACTGCTCACACTCTCAGTTTCTCTCTTAGCTCTTTTCTAACGCATTCCTGATGTTTCCAGCAGGATTTGTTCCCAGTATCCAATGACTTGAAGCCTCAACTTGAGGCCTTGAGTCATAGGATGAGGAGGGAAAAGCGGAGATTTCTCTTTCTCTTCCGTACCCTTCTTGCTGGAGAGAGGAGGAGATACGGAAACTCTCAGTCCTGATGCTTCAAAGCCCGGAGACCAAGAGAGCCCAAAGGATGCTGTATTCCAAGTGTGCCATAAATTTGCAGCAGATTCGTGCTTCCGGGCACTGATTTATTACTTTCAAGCACTCGGTCTCAGCCACGCTGTGCAAGAATGGATGAGGCCATGGAGTGGCCGCGGGTTTCTTGGCACCACAAAGCACTTGGAAAGATGAAGGCCTTGCCGGGACATCAGAGAGAGCTTCCACCTGCCACACACTGTTTATTTGAGTGCCTTACATGGGAGCCAAGCTGCTTTGAAATCCCGGCTCCTCATGACTCATCCCACTGGAATTAAACAATTTCCATCCAGGCTCACGGTGAAGCAGCTCCAGAGGCGGTGGCAAAGCGGCTCCTGCAGCTCAAAGCCTGCTCCGAGGATGGTCGGAGGGGACAGGGATGGTGGAAGGCACCCAAGCAGAGCTCACTGCAAGCTCCTGACATGCTCTGGTGGGAGTTGAACCCCCCAGAGAGCACCAGTGTGTTTGAGGCCCCCAACCAGGGCGATGCTGTGCTGCGGGTACCAGAGCCTGCAGCAGGATGCCCCGGGATCAAACCAGCCCCAAAATGGCAAATCTGGCCCCAAGCGGGGAGTGCTGAAAGGGAAAAGCAGCCCCAAACCCAGGTCTGAGTTGAAGTGGGGTTCGCTGTGCTGTTGACAGTAAATGGGGGACACCCCACAACGTCCCCCACTCCAGCTCTGCTCCGGGGGTGATTCCTGGGACACTCAGAGCCACAGCTCAGTGCAGACATTCCCTTGGCTCTCGACACAGGGCAGCAGCACTGTGTCCCCGCTGGCGGCTCTCCCACAGCCTCGTGCTTTGAACGCCAACAGCACTGATGGCCAATGGCACATCCCACAGCCCTGCAGCCTCTGCTCATCCCTGCCCCTCCTTCTTCCCCTCCCCAGCTCTTCCCGTTCCCCCATAAGCAAAACCAGAGCCGAGTACAGGACACATGGTTCTGCTTTGCCTAAGTGAAAACCAGCCCAAGATGAGAAACTCCAAAGCTCTTCCTGCAGCCCCGGTCCCCTCCTGAAAGAGCCCACCACAAACAAAGCAGATCCTGATCCCTGGGCCATGGCCACAGCCTGGATCCTCTGGGAATTCCTCTTGGGGTGACCACCAAACCCTATCCGGGTGAGGAAACGGAGCAGGCCCCAGCCCTGTGCGATGGTGTTGGGGGAGAAGGGGCCATGGTAGGGTGGGGGGAGCATCCGCATTCCCGGGATATGGGGAGCCCCTCGGCTGACACGCCAACCACCGGGAAGCTGCGCCGTTCCCACGCTGACATGACATTTACATTCGGGCTGAATTACGGCGCATTGGGTTTATATCCCTGCAAACGGGGGGGGGGGGGGGGGAACCCCCCCAAACCAAACCACAGGCCCACCATCGTGAGGGAAATGAGGAGAGAAATCCGATTTGGTGGCTTTGCCACAGCCCGGATGCTGTGTCCCAATGGGAGCTGCAAGGCTGGGGTGCAGCTCTCCAGCCTGGGAGCTGAGCCCCCATCAGATGGAGCAGCCCCCATCTGTATCCCCATTTTCCTCATTTCAGGCTCCAGAGAGTTAAAGCAGCTCAAAGGTCGAGCACTGGGGATGGCATCAGGAGGTGGCAGGAATTTCAGGTCCATCGACTCATCCCATATCCCAAGGCGCCTCCAGGGATGTGCCTCACTGAAGGGCATCGTCTCCTCCCCATGGGCTGTAGAGCAGGGAGTGAGCAGGCACGAGACCCCTGGCAGCTCCCACAGCATGGACAGTGCCCCATGCCAAGAAGATGCCTTTTCCTGTGGCCCATGTTCCATATCCCATGCCCTGTGTCCCTGAGCTCCCAGTGCCAATAGGAACTGAGAGGCTTCGGGAGCTCTCCTGGGAGGGGATGGAGCACAGGGGGATGAAAACCTGATTTGTGCCATTGCCAAGGGGCACCTTGAAGAGCCAGCCCTGCATGGCAAGGGACAGCATCCTGCTGCACTGAGCTGCACAGGCTGGACGGGCAGGAGAGGCCAAATTCACCAGGTTGGAAAACCCATCACCGACACCCTGCAGGTCACCTGGCACCACTCGGGTGCTCCCCACCCAGAGACCCCATCCCCATCCCCATGCTGGGGCTGGACCCCTCCGAGGACCCCTCACAAGCGGGTGCCAGGGTGCTGCTGACCACTCACCAGCTCCTGTCCCTCTCATGGGTTTCCTGCTCTCACCATCCAGCCTGTGCCCTGGCTCAGCATCGGGCTGCAGGGAGGCCACCAGCCCCATGGGATGCATCCATGCTCTGGGAAGCAGCAACAGCTCCTTGGGTTCCTTCCCCGGGGGTCCTGCATGGGCTTTCATGTCATTAATGAGCAGTGAAGATGCAGGGAGCTCCCGCAGGATGAATCCTGCTGCAGATGCAGCCCCGAGTGCAGCAGTATCCTGCGGGTGCCACGCTTGGATCAGCTCAGCCCTGCCTAGGTTCAGCACATAAAGATGATGTCCTCATCTCCCACTCTGCTGCTCGCTCCGTCACCCGCCGGGGCAGGGCAGAGGCAGAAACGCAGCTGCAATATCAATCAGCAGCAAAGGACAAGGAGAAAGCAGTTTAAATGCAGCGCAACTCTCACTGCAGTGTTCACCCCGCTCAGGGACGCAGGGAGGTGACTGCACGGGGGTCTGAGGACACCAGGACATAACCAGCACCCCCAGGGCTGCACAAACATTTGAACCATCAACGGGCCATAGGATCACAGAGTGGTTTGGGTTGAAGGGGCCTTAAAGCTCCTCCAGCTCCAACCCCTGCCACGGGCAGGGACACCTTCCATAGAGCAGAGTGCTCCAAGCCCTGTGTCCAACCTGGATTGAGCACTGTCAGGGATGGGGCAGACACAGCAATTTTGGGATCGTTATTCCTCTTCCTTGCTAAAAAGCAGCCGCAGTGTTTAAGTTAGGCAGGACACGGTGGTGTGCTCCCAGCTCCGGTCCCCAGCCTGTCCCTGCTGACCCTGGCAAAGGCAGCGAGGCCACAGCAACCCTTTGTAAGCTGATTCTGTCAGCTCCAAGCAGCAGCGAGAGCCACCCTTTATGATAAGAGATGAGTAATTAGAGATAAATGGTGATCGAATGCTTCAGGTGGTATCACTCAGCACATCAGCTGGAGCACAGCAGGGCTTGTGGCTGGAACAGGGAACGAGGTGGGAATACACACTGCAGACCCAACCCCACTGACGCAGCCAAACCCCTTTTGCTGATGGGCAGAGCAAATACAAGTGGATCATTCAAGATCACGCTAAATCCAGGTGGGTTTGTAGCCCAGGGCATAGACCCCCCCACAGGCAGATCCCCACCAGTGCTGGGCACCCATGGGTGCTGCTGCGCCCACATTGTGCTCTACCCAGCGCTGTTCCTCCAGCCCTAAGTTCCCCCTCATGCCAAAACCTGATGTCTGGATGTCAGTTACTATTCCTCCTCAGTGACAAACCACCCCCCGTGCACTAAATCACTGCACGATGCCAAAAAGGGCCGGTTTGTTGGAGGAAATCAATTACCGTGGCTTGTTTGGACAATCCCAGTGCCTCAGGAAACAGGGCTGAAAGCTTTCATTCTGGCAGCGAGATGGAGCCCAGGCCCTACATGTGCTCTTCTCTGGGCTGGTTTCAGCACCGCTGGTATCTGTGGGCTGCCACAGGGGTAAAACCTCCTCCAATGGATCCGGGAGGGAAAGCACAACAGAGGAAGGAGGGTGACAGGGCCCTAAAGGCATCGTCCCCTCGCACTTGGCCGCTTTTGCCTTCCCGGGTTTGTAGTTTTCCTTCTTTGTGGATTTGGCTGGCATCACGGCATGCTCAGCACCCCCCATCCCTAAGGGACGTCACGGGGCTGCAGTGTGCCTCAGTTTCCCCTCTGCAAATACACCCGGGGGCACGATGGCCCTTGAAGACTCCATGTACTAATCCCTTATTTCTCCAGGGTGCCTGTGGGAGCAGGGAGGCCTCCTCTGGCTTTTCCATGTGCCTCCAGGTGGCTGGCATGGCCCTTTACTTCCTGCTCTCATCCCTAAAGAAACAGATCCTGCCCTAACCCAGTATCCCTACAAGCAGGACAGGTTGAGCCAGAAACAAGCCATGTCAGGGGCAGGCGACAGAGTTACAGCCCCTGGAGGCTCCAGGAGGGATGAGGACCCTCCACATTCCTCAACAGGACCCACCCGTATTCCTCAACAGGACCCATCCGCATCCCTCAACAGGACCCATCCGCATCCCTCAACAGGACCCATCCGCATCCCCCAAAAGGATCCCGAGCAAGAAGCACCAGTGATGTCGATGCCACCTCCAGCCCAGCAGTGGGAATTCCTCCGTATCTTCACTCCATTTTCCCCCCTATATATGCATTTAATTCCTTTCTGCACAGAAGGAGCTGGCTTGTCAAGGCGCCCGCTGAGGATTACAGCGCTTTTCTAAGGGCAGAGAGACCCAAGAGATGTTTGCAAATCCAATTTGCACTAAACCCTTCCAGTGGGATTTGGACGGTGCACAGACTAATATCCCATTTAGCATTTGCTGTCCGACTCCAGCAGCAACTGCCGACATCTTGAACCATTTAGTGCTGCTCCAGAGAGAACAGATGAGGAATTCCTCCTGAGACAGAGACAGAGATGGGCTGGGAATGGAGAGTTTGGGTGGAGAAAGTTCCAAACTGGCAGATACTTGGGATAAAGAGGGCTGGAGATGATGGGAACTGCTGGAGGCAGCAGGTCAGCATCACCTGGATCTTTGCATGCAGAAATGCTGATACAGTGATACAGCATCACACCAATGGACACATTCCCTGAGCTTTCCCATCAAACCTGCTTGGGATGCCCTCAGGGACCAGAGGCTTCCCACATGGAAGAGCCACACAGCTTCCAAACCAACAAAGCTTTGCCCTCTGATTGCAATCAGGGTGTTGGTATGCAGGAGAGCTGCGGTGACATTGACCTTCCATCCCACTGCCACCTCCTATGGCTCCAGCTCAGACCCCATCAAGCTTATGGATGAGAGATTGGGATCATTTTTCCCACCCCAAGCTGATGCTGTGGTGCTCTCTGTGCTGCTGTAAAACACTTTGCTGCCGCACAGCTCCTGTGGAGGGGCTGGCATCAAAAGCCAGGTCCCTGTCCCTGCCCATCACATAGGCAGGGACAATCCCTCACACCCTGCCAGTGTCCCAGCCCATCAGGGAGCCCTGGCACAGCGATGCCACCTTTCCTCCATCACCCATGGCACACACAGCCCATCCTGCTGCAGCTCCTGAGCCGGCATTCGGGGATGGAAAAGAACAGTTGTTCCGGGATCTGCTCTTGGAGACAGGCAGGGGCCAGACCCCTCTATCCCCCTACCAGTCCTCTGCCATGCAGATCCTATCAAGGCCAGGTTGGACGGGGCTTGGAGCAAGCTGCTCTAGTGGAAGGTGTCCCTGTCCATGGCAGGGGTTGGAACTGGATGAGCTTTATGTTCCCTTCCAAATCACACCATTCCATGATAGCACAAGCGATGCATTTTCAGGGCACAGCCCTTCATGCCCCTAGTCTGTCCATTCGGAGAGGATGGCTCATGCCACCCAAACCCTGGCTGAATCCTTCCAGCCTCTCCTTTGCCCCCCCAAACCTCCCTTGGGCACTAAACAAGCACCTGTGTCCCCTGGTTCGGGGCCATGGGGTGATGCCTCCAGCCCCAGCCCTGCCCCATGGAGCATCGCTGCCAGCAGCCGCCTCCTGCATCTTCCTGCCACGTGCAGCAGCTCTGCCGCTGGCACTGTCGCTCCCAGACGGCTCCATGGAGCTGCTAAGCCTCAAGAATGTGCTCTTAAACAACCAGCACCACTTCAGAGAGCAGCTGCCCTGCCAAATGGGAGGCGAGCCTCTTCCCTGGGACACCCAGAAGATGCTCTGGTTCATACCCAGGGTTTCAGCTGGCTTTGGCACAAGGGCACAGCATCTCTGCTTGCCCTGGGGCCACTCCAGCACCTCACTGGGACCATCCCCTGCCTGTTTCTAGACCAGGCAACCTGGTCTAGATGAAGACATCCCTGCTCATTGCAGAGGATGAGCTTTGAAGGCTGCTTCCAACCCAAACCATTCCATGATTCCACGATTCTATGGGGAGCTGCCCATGGACCACAACCACCGGGATGGACCCTAAGGTGGTTTGCAGCCCTATGGCACAGGGACAAGCTGCCGCTGCTCTGCTCCAGGAGCACAGCATGAGGCTGCCCAAGGCAGCAACACTGGGGGCTCTGCCCCATTTTATGAAGGCAAGAGGTCCTCTGCCTTCACTAAGTCCACGAGCCCCCGTGTTTGATAGGGGAGGGTCAGGGAGCAACAACAGCAGCAGTAAATGCACCCAATGCATGCATGGAGCATGGCAGCCAGCTCCAGCTGAGCACAGCGAAACCCAACAGGATTAAAGGCAAAGAGGCACCATGAGCCACGTAGAAGCCTATGGCCAGCTCTTCCCAACCCTCCCAAACCCCCAAAGCCCCCAGATCCTCACCTATTTTCTTACTTTAAATAGGCTTTGAAACTTGGCCTTCATTTGGGATCCAGTTTTCACCCTGGGAAGCACTACGGTGGCCTTACAACAGCTCAGCCCTCTGCTGCAGCCTGGGGAAACAGACCAAGGGGAAATCAAAGGGCCCCTTAAAGCCCAGAGCCCTCCTACAGCAAACTCCACAAGCCTGGACCCTGCTCAGTGCTGGGCATCACCCAGGAGAGCCCATGGATGGTAGATCCAGGATCTGGAGTTGGATGCTCCATCCCTCCAGACGTTCCAGGGCAGGCTGCACACAGTTCTGGGCAACCTGGTCTAGATGAAGACATCCCTGCTCATTGCAGAGGGGTTGGACTGGATGAGCTTTGAAGGCCGCTTCCAACCCAAACCATTCCGTGATTCCACGATTCTATGGGATTTAGCTGCAAGAAAAGCTGCTGAAATAGAGAAAACTGCAACTCCTGCTTTGGATTATTGCAGCCTGGGAGTGATGCTAAAGGAGGAACTTCCCCTCCTGGGCCATGTGCTGCGTGGGGATGTCGGCCTCTCAGCCGGCAGCCTCCATCTATCCCCTTACATGCTCGGTTTGGACCGAGTTCAAAGGAAACCTTTTCTGCTGGAATCAGAACAGAATGTGGTTCCATCCAAATCAAAACACTCCAGGAAAGCAGGGCCGATGTGACTGACATTGCTGATTAGGGGACCGACACACAGTGACGCGGCTGCACAAGGAAACGGTTTCTCCTCCTCGTCCCACAACAACGTGGTGGCAAAGAGATTGTTTCAATTTAGCTCTTTGGATGTCAAGTTACAAAGTGAGCGCGGTTTGGGTTTCATGGGGAAAAAGCAATGGGAAGGAAACTGCTTGTGGCATTTCCCTGCTCAGGGCGATGGCACAGGGAGTTGCTTCATTTAGGAATGAAGCTCTTGGGATGCTCCTTCATGTGAGGACACCTCTGCACCACGCCTGGCACAACCATTTTGGGTTTCTCTTCCTCTCCTTTAAGTTTAATGAGGAAATAGTTGGCCATATCCCAGGAAAAGCTGGGCTGGGGGGGAATCTCTCCAGTCCACCCGGAGCAGATGGCTCACCCTGACCAAGGGAGCAGCCCCATGGCTTCATCACTGCAGCAGCACTCCAGGGATTCCAAGTTATCCCTGGCATGATGGTAGTGGAAGACCTGGCTGGTCCCCAGATCCTTGCTCCCTCCCCATGGCACGGTGGGAGCACATGCTGCTGCCCATAGTGGGCTTAGCAAGGTTCTGGAAGCAGGATTGTGCGCATGTGCTTTAGCTTAGATCAGCAATCATAGAATCATGGTTTGGGTTGGAAGGGACCTTAAAGCTCCTCCTGCTCCAACCCCTGCCATGGGCAGAGACCCCTTCCACTGGAGCAGGGTGCTCCAAGCCCCTGTGTCCAACCTGGCCTTGAACACTGCAGGGATGGGGCAGCC
>JASSUY010002447.1:0-25917 GCA_032466535.1 Forpus xanthops
GTGGTAGCAGTAGTGGTTTGTGTTATACCTTAGTTACTGGAGTGTTCTTATCTCAGTCCTGGGAGTTACATTCTTTCAGTTCTCCTCTCCATCCCTTCAGGAGCAATGGGAGGAAGAAGGGGGAATGAGCAAGCAACTGCGTGGTTCTGAGTTACTGGTTGGGTTTAAACCACAACACTAATATTCAGTTGGACAGGGTGCTGGGATATCTTGTCTGGGTGTCATGGTTTAAGCCACTATAACTCACGCAGTTAGCCACCCAGTTTGCTCACTCACTCCCCCCTCTTTCTTTCCCTTGTTCCCGGGGGGATGGGGAGGAGAATGGAAAGAATGCAACCCTCACAGGTTGAGACAAGAAAGTTCAGTAACTAAGGTATAACATAAATCACTACTGCTACCACCAATAATAATGACAAGAGAAATAAAAGGGAAAAGAATACAATCGCTCACCACCTATAACCAGCCTGACCAAGCAGTGCACCCCCACCCTTCCAGGTCTTTGCCCTCCGTTTTTATATCCTGGACATGACATGCTGTGGTACGGATTACCTCTTTGGTCAGTTTGGGTCAGGTTTCCTGTCTCTGTTTCCTCCTGGCTTCCCCTCCTCCCTGGCAGAGCATGAGACTCAGAAAGTCCTTGGTCAGACCAAAACATTACCAAGCAGTAACAGAAAACACTGGTGTTCTCAGCACAGTTCCCAGGCCCAAAATCAAAAAACACAGTGCTGCACCAGCTACCAACAAGGAGAAAAATGACTGCTACTGCTGAACCCATGACACTAGGTCATGCTTTGCTTAGACAGATTGGACTAGACGATCGAGCTCCCTTCCAAGCTGGTATTCTATGATTCTATGATGAATAATTATCAAACTCTTCAAGTACCATGTGCAATTACTGTGCTGCTGCCAACTCTGAGTTTTGAAAGAACCACTGCATTTGTGTTTAACCAGAGTAAACATAAATGCAGCACTATCTGCCAATCACAATTTCTCCCAACTTGCAGAGGAAAAAGTAATGTAGCAGCACACCCAATACTTTTACAAATAGAGCCTATTTTTTCTTAAACATGTTCTTCTTTTACTATCTCAAAATGAGCATGTTTGTGGGGTATTTTTTGCAGGAATGCACATCTCTGCACCCTGAACAGTGTCTACAGTTCCTCTAGGAGGTACAGAGAGGGAGGCTAAATAGAAAACAATCAAACCCATTAAAAATTTAAAATCAGTCTGAATACATTTGCTTCTCCTCCTAGCGGATGTAATCCTGCTTTTGTTTGACATCATAATCCTGCTTGCTCTCTTTGGCAAGCTGCTAGAAAGCTCTCCAAAATAGCAGGAAAACAAAAGTCTGAATCTCTAGCATAAATTGCAACCATGAAAAAATGTATTCAATTTCTCCCCTAGCAACACACTTTAGATTTTCCTCTTGTGATAAGTGGAAATAAAAAAGACACAAAAGCATTTCTCCTTCTTATGTGGTACTGAATGCTGATTTTACTGCCTGTGAGAAAGCTCAGAAACAAGTTAGGCAACTTGACAGCAGCCTGCCAGATGGCGGCTATGACCTCCTCTTACCCCACTCTCTGAGTGGTCCCACTCTGTCATTGCTGCTCCTCTGGCCTTATGGGCAATGGACTCAGTGTGAGGAAAAAGTAACTCCCCACCTCTCTATATGCAGACAGAAACAATGACTTTGTTGCCAGCTATGTGAACTGAATGACTAAGAAATTCAATAGATACCAGAATTATTGCTAGACAGATAGTAGAGTTGCATAGCCTGAGGGGAAAAGGACAGCAGCAGCTACACCTTTATTTGGGTTAGTTGCATGCCAAGATGCATTAAGGAACTACGTAGGCCAGGTTGTAGGCTTTGCATCTAACAGCTTACTCCAAAAGTGTTCCCAGTTCTTTTTGTCATAATCTTAATAGTAACATGCCATAGCATATAAATGCAATATATGTTCTTCAGAATAAGTTGTTCCAGGACTCTGCTTTCTCTGGGGAAATAGCAGAAGACAATAACTTCATCATTATTATCTAGATTATCAATTACTATCTGCATAAAAAATGGTCTCCAGTAAGTAGACCAAATACCCAGATGTTCTCTCTTTTGAAGAGCAGCACTGCTGCACAGCAAACAAGGCAATTGTACAGCTTTATGTGTGACAGCGTTATCTCAATTCTGGCAAGGAAGGTAGAGATTATAGGAATGTTCTGGCAGTTGGTGCATGTGGCCGAATCAGGCATATTAGTTCATGAAAAGAGAACGCCTAAGCACTGTGAAGGACAGTATATTTGAGAATAAGAAAAAGTTTATGTTTAAAAACAAAACAAAACTTTAGGCTGCCTATCTTCAGAAAATGCCTAGGAAGAGGAAGCTTGGCCTGTTCATGGGATTGAACATTTTTAAACTGTGGAGTACTGAGGGACTTCAAGGTAAATAGTGAACTCTGGGTATTCAGATGATTCCATGTTGGTAGAACACTTTCAGTCACTGAGAGCTCTGAGGAGAGGTGAAATTTCCATGGAAATGAAGAGCTCTGAGGGAATATTGAGGCAAAATGGCTTGGGATAAAAGACTTATCACTTCCATCTCCATTTGGAAAGTGAGGTTATTGATCAGTTAGCTGAAGACTAACCTGTAAGGGAAGTCAGAGGGACTAAATGGGGCAGCAATCAGATAAGGTGATAACTCCCTGTGGTACAAAGAGTTGCCTGTGTTGACCTTTGTTCTCAATTGGTGTCCTGAATTTCTGGCAGCCTGGTGTTGTGGTTTAAGCTTCTGAGGCAGTGTGCTCACTCACTCCCCTCACTTTTTCCTCCCAGCTCCCGGAGGGGTGGGGAGAAGAATTGAAAGAATGCAACTCCCACAGGTTGAGACAAGAACAGTTTAGTAAAGAAGGTATAACACAAATCACTGCTGCTACCACCAATAATAATAATGACAAGGCAAATACAAGGAAAGAGAATACAACTGCTCACCACCCGATACCCAGCCTGACCCATCAGTGAACCCCCACCCTCCTGGGTCTCTGCCCTCCGTTTTTTCATCCTGGACATGACGTGCTGTGGTATGGAATACCTCTTTGGTTAGTTTGGGTCAGGTGTCCTGTCTCTGTTTCCTCCTGGCTTCCCTTCCTCCCTGGCAGAGCAATGAGTCTTGATCAGACAAAACTTTCTAAGCAGTAGCCAAAAACATTGGTGTTATCAGCACTGTTCCCAGGCCGAAAGTAAAAAACACAGTGCTGCACCAGCCACCAAGAAGGAGAAAAATGACTGCTACTGCTGAACCCAGGACACCTGGGTTTTGACTGGGAGAAAACTCCAGGAACTCGCCAACAAAGTTTTAAATTGACAAGCAGGTATTCTTTATTGCAGTGCTGAGAGATGTGGGGGATAGCTCCTCCAAGCGTGTCTCTCCCAAGCATCAACCAAGCTGTGATTGTATTGTCATTAAACATGCATATTCGTTAGATTACATACACTACATCATACTTTTTAGAGAATGCCTCCTGTATGCGCACAAAAATGTGGTAGTGGGCTCTTGGGCCCCTGGTGGTTATTTCATCACTTTGTTTTAGGATCATTGTCATATCAGTAACCACCAGGCAGTTCTGGCAAAGCTTATTTTGATAATTTCCTTTTCTCTATAGCTACTAACAAGGCTTAACATCCTAGAGATTACTCGTTTACAGCCCTATTCTTTAATCAACCCCATTCTTCAGTTTCTAGAAAACATATGCAATGGTTAGCTGAGGAACACGCTCCAGAACTTCCTCCTAGGGCATAAATAATGAATGCATATGCCATTACATTTGAAACCTCATGAGAACCATAACCTGGTGTCTTGCATCATAGCTGGGGAAACAAACATATCTGCCTGGTTTTTTGTAGGGGTCTGCTTCATCATGGCCCTCTTCAACATGACACACAGTAAGTGGGGTTTTCCTGTGGCTCTTTTTATCTGCAGATAGGATTAGTAGCCAGAGAATGACAGAGAAAGTGACGGCACATACATTTGGGAGAGGGCCGACATCCATGGAGCTGTGGGCAGGAGTGTGCTGAGTACACTACAGGCCTCTGGAGCCTCATGGGTACAGTGAGCAATCACCTTGTAATATGAGTAAGCTGATGCAACTTCTTTAAAATTCATAGTTTGGCAAAAGAAATGTATGCAAAGAGGTTCCCAAACAGATGAAGTGAAGCAAGGAGATAAGGAAGGAAGGGCAGAAGGGTGGTCTTGTGAGGTCTATGACAGAAGGAAGCCCATTCAGGAAGCTAGGGGAAATTCCAAGCAGGTTATTTTCAGGCAAAAGGCAAATGCAGTTACACAATCAGTGTAGCAGGTGAGCTCCTGAAGACCCCTGTACTTGAAGGCAACACATGCCAAAACAGGCTCCCTGCCTTAAAAGAGAAGAACAATCACAGTGGAGGCAGAGGGAGTCCACGCTCAGCTGTGCCGGCGGTGCTCTCCTGCTTCCTGGCAGTTTGGGCTAAGCACTCAGGATGCACAGTAACGTGCATCTGGGGGAATTTGCTTGCCAGTGCCTGTGCAGAGGCTGGGGTGCTAAAGGAGCACTCAGTCTACTCCTGTTGTCATTTTTCTTTGGTAAACTGGGCCTTGTAATGCCACATAAGAGGCATGCATTGAGAGTCTCCTAGGTACTGCTCTGTGCTGTGAAACAGAATCCTGCTGCAGCCCTCATAGTCTGTGACAGCAGTCAACCAACAGCTCTCATGCATGCCCGGATTAACAAATGCACAACTCCATGTGTATGCCAGTTATTTGCAGTACTTGTTAGCACTGAAGATGTAACGGACAGTTATCATGCCTGTGGAAGGAACTCAAGGTAAGCCCCCACACAGGTAGTTAACTCTTGGGCAGCTCCAAAGCCCGAGGTGAAGGCTTTTGCCTTGCGGCAGTAGGGCACCAAGGACTCAAGCCAGCGGCCACGGTGCAGGTGGGGTGTAACCAGGCGGAGGGAGTGCTGGCAGGCCACAGCCATATGTGCGGCAGCCCGAGCTCGCCCCGATGCCAGCAGAGGCCGAGAGTTTGTCTCGGAGAGACCGTGTCCATGTCTCCCCCTCCGCCAACACATCTGGGCACGCTGCCACCACGGTCCTGCGCCCGCATCCCCCGGAAACCCCATGCTCACAGCGACATTCCAGCAACACCACCCACCACGGGCTGGGGGAAACAGATCTACGTGCCCCGCTCGGGGGCGGGCAGAGACGTTCCTTGCTCGGATAGGACAGCTGGGTTTGACGGACCTCTGTCCTGACCAGTGCTCGGAGGGGGAGAGGGCAGGGCCGGGGCGGGGATGAGCGGGACGCAGGAGGTGTGTGCGAGTGACAGCAACGGGGCTCTATCCCGGCGAGGGAAGGGGGCTGTGGGGAGTGGGCTCGCCGCCGGGGGCGGACAATGGGGGTGCCGGGAGGTGGCGGTAGGAAGATGGCAGCGGTCGAAGGCACGGAGGGGCGCTGGGTAGTAGCCGCTCTCGCGCGGCTCCCTTGCTCGTTGTGGCTGCTGACCGCCGCCGCGCTCACCGCTGGTGAGTAGATGAGTGAATGAGTGCGGGCCGGCTGGCCTCGAGTGAATGAGTGCGGGCCGGCTGGCCTCCGCTTCCCCCTCGCGATGCTCTCCAGGCGGGGCGGATCGTGATGCGGCGGGGGGAGCTATCAGTTCCTGCCCAACCTGACCCGCGGCGCGGCGGCAGCGCGTTGGGCTCTTCGGCCTGGGTCGGGCCCGGCGGGGGTCGAGCGGACGATCCGCGTTCGGGAGCGAGGGGCCGGCCCGACATGTGGAGGAGCCGCCGGGCCCTCAGGGGTGAGGCGGGCGGGAGGGGGGGCACCGAGGAGACGCCGTGCCTGGAAGGTGACCGGCGCCCTGGGTCTAGCCGATGTGCTCCTCGAAATACAATTCCCGATAGTCTTCGCCGCATTACCGGCCGTGCCGGGGCCATCCCAGGGAGCCGGCGCAGTCGGGCCTGGTGATGCTGCGGGCGTGATGCGTGACAGCCCCGTGGCGGGCATTGCCGCCGTGCTTGCCAGTTTTCTTCTTGGATGGTTATTAAGTCAGGGAACGCGAGACCTCTTTGTTGAGAAGAGGCATACTGCAGCGAGGAGGAGGCCGGGAAATGGGGACGCTGGAGTTGTGGTACATGAGTTAGAAAGCACCTTTGATTTGGTTAGTATTGAAGTGTTTGGGTAGAGGAGTAATTACATAATGCAGAATGTAGTGCTTATGACTCCTATAGGTGGAGAATAAGTACGAGGCTATGGAGCAGTAAAAATGGAAAGGGCAATGCTTAACTTTGCTGTGGTTTATATTGAAGGGCAAAGAGGTTTGTGTTTAACCTGTTATTACGAAATGGAAAGATCAGGCACATTTTCGAAAGCAACTCAGAGTACCAAGTATAGATACTAGGCACAATACTAGGACAATAATGTAGATACTAGGATAATGATGGTGCAGCATCTAAAGGTATTTTTGGCTGGCAGTACTTGGTTGGTGCGTAAAAGTTTGCAGAGTATTTCAGTTAGAATCAATAAAGAAGCCTGATGCCTTCTCAATTCATATACCTGGAAGACTGTATAAAACTGTAAGTCTGTCTGGAAAGAGGTTTAATAATAAACTGTGCTGAGTGCTAAGAAACTTTAAGCAGTGTCTTTCCAAATAGCCTTCTTTGGATTTGTTCAAGACTACTGTGTTTTGCAATAAATCCAAATAGATATTGCTAAGACTTGTTACATATCTTCAGACACAGCCTTAGTATTTAGAATTAGGTAGGTAGGTATAGATATGATACATAGTTTACAGTAAAAGTAACTTCTTTGAAAATAAATATGGAGGTAAAAGAAGAAGGAAGCGTATTTCCTCTGACCACAACAAAAGATACAACTACAGTAATGAAATGAGTAGCTGGGAGTATTAGATCATTCTATGAAGTCTGAGTGTGTAACCAAATACAGTATCTTAAAACCATGCAAAGCTACCATATACTCTTTTGGAAGAGAGACCCTCCCTAGGGTGGGGACTAAGAAGTGAGATTGCAATTTAAAGGCATGAATGGATGTTAAAATCATTATTGTATCTGCTCTGAGCCGTGTTTCTCTTCCCATCCCTACAACTGCTGATTTTTTTTTTTTTCTTACTCCAAATCAAAGGTTATTTCCTGTCTTGGCTTCTCTCTACTACACATTTTTAATCCTGTCTGCTTTGAAAAGGCTCTTTTTGTTGTTGTTGTCCATGTGTGGAGTTGGCACAAGGTTTAGATCTTTGCACAGGAAAAATGACCAGAGTGCAGGCTCTTCATCTCTTTTGCATGTGCTAAGTAGGTTGGTGGTCGGTAGGACAAAGACGACCTCTAGAATTCGGGGTTATAAGGAGTCCTGTGTAATAAATGCTCTGCCTTTCGGCTTTCATGTTTCATTCCAGTTCCTGCTGTGTTTCCAAGGACACTTCCCATTCCATTTCCTCATACTGGATTTTCTTCTAGGGAGGGTTTGGAAATCAAAAACTGCCCAGCAAAAGGGCTGGGGCGGAAGTGGTATTTTGAGAGGGCTATTGCTGCTCCATGGCTTGGATGTGATGTGTGGCTGGGGAGTGTGCTGTGTAGCTTAGCTGCCATGGTTTGTGGCTACTTCTCTGCCTCTTTGTGTGCTCAATGGGCAATCTGTTCCCTGTGGCAAATAACCTGCAGTGAGGGGATCATGTTGTACAGGCCTTGTTTAACATCACAGTCTGCCAAGCCAAGCATGTTGCTTCAGGGCTAAGTTCAGATACTGAGTTTTAACCTTATTTTCTCATGTGCACCTTCATATGTGTGTGTTAGAAGTTCATCCTCCTTGTCACACTTGGTCGTCTGAAAACCTGAGTGCTTCATTTACTTGTAAGAATGAAGGATCATTGTCAAATGTACTGTTTATGATACTGTGGACTTTTGTGGGATAAATAGTTAGGTATTGTCTGTGTGGGTGAGCTTTGAACTAGTAGTCAAGAGTGTCAAGAAAATGGCTTATTTTGCAATCTTCAGTTTGTAAACCCTCTAAATATCACTTAAAGTGATAGCATCAAGAGTTTAACATAAGGGTGGTGCCTGATTGGTTCTGAAAGTCTTGAAGAATGTCTAGACATTACCAGAAATGATATTACTGATATTTGTACTTGATTATTTTTTTCTTTCTCCTACTACTTCTTTTATACACAGTCACATACATGTGCACATAGGTCTGTAACAAGTGGAGGACTGTTAACATGTTAAGTAGCTCAAGTGCCCATTACTGCTGTAACAGTGTAAGTCGGAGTTGCAATGCTCACTTCATGCTTGCGCCAGCTTTAGTCAGAATTGCTGTATTCACCCTGTCAGAAGCAGTTAATTCTTTTAAGCTGAGCCCACTGCTGCTGCAGGTAGGAAGACCTCCTTGCTTGCAGTGCTAAGCAGGTTCTGCATAGGGAAAAGGCAAGAAAGTAGATAAATATTTCCCTGTGCTGGCTGGGTTGAAGGTGAGGCTGTTGCTCAGGTCATGTAACTTGCAGCAGCAGGAAGTTCTTGAATATGCTGAAGAGACAGGAGCTTAATATTTTGATGATAAAGTGTGGCTTTGCAAGTGCTGTCTTGTAAAATGGCTAAGTGGTTCTTGACTCCCAGTCACCCAACAGTCCTCTACCTCTATATAAGTAATGGCATGCACAGCTTTTTTGCTTGTTACCTGAATTACAACTGATTGTGTTAAGCAGCAGTTCCAGTCTATGGACTTGACTTATCCTGACTGATAGTAGTAGACAGTGAATATCCTGTATGCCATGCAGGGTACCTTCAATCTAGATGGAAAAACAAAGAAATGAAAACTAGTTTTACAGGGCAGACATCTTGTACTCTTTGACTTGAAAGATCTTAATCTGAATAGTTTCTAAATAATTCGTATGTTACTAGACAGGTGCTATATAAGTCATCATAAAGTCATCTATGTAAAGCTTATTATTAGCACCCATAGTGGAAGTTCTCTGCGTGTGATGTGATTTGATCAAGTATGGCATACACAGCTCTTTCTACCACTATCCTGGGTTCAGCAATGACAGTCATTTTTCTCCTTCTTAGTAGCTGGTGCAGTCCTGTGGTTTTGACTTTCAGCCTGGGAACAGTGCTGATAACACTGATGATTTTAGTTGTTGCTAAGTAGTGTTTACTCTGACCAAGGACTTTCTGAGTCTCATGCTCTGCCAGTGAGGAGCAAAAGCTGGGGGAAGCAGAGACAGGACGCCTGACCCAGACTAGCCAAAGAGGTATTCCATACCACAGCATGTCATGCCAGTATAGAAACGGGGGAGAGTTACCCAGAAGAGTTAGATTGCTGCTCAGGTTGGGCTGGGTATCGACCAGCAGGTGGTGAGTGGTTGCATTCTCTTTCCTTGTTATTTCCCTTATCATTATTATTATTGGTGGTAGCAGTAGTGGTTTGTGTTATACCTTAGTTACTGGAGTGTTCTTATCTCAGTCCTGGGAGTTACATTCTTTCTATTCTTCCCATCCCTCTTGGAGTCCCGAGGGAGGGGCGGGGGGAGTGGGGGTGGAGGAAGAAGGCAGAGTGAGTGAACACTGCCTAGTTTTGAGTTACTGGCTGGGCTTAAATCACGACAACCACCTACATGTAATTAACTGATAAGTTAACGAAGGAAACAGTTTTGTGTGGATTATTATATTTTTTCCCCTTAAACTGTTGAATGCTAACTCAGGGTATTCTAGGAGTACATCAGAAAACTGGAAGTTCTGGTATGAAAACATCTGCATCCTTGTGGTTTGTGTCCTTTCCATGTGTGTGTGGTTTATCTTCATTACTTTGTTGATCTGGGTTAGTGTAACCCCACGCGTAGTGGTTAGCACATCTTCTGTAAGAGGTCAAGAAGTTCTGAACTAGTTTTGCTGCTGGTGAAGAGTCTTGGAGAACTCTTAAGTGACTTACTGTTACCTCCAACTGGCAGTTACTTAGAAAAGCAAGTGTTTACTCAAACTAGGGTTTAGTGTTAAGCTGCACCCATGGCACAAATGCTGTGGGTATGCATCTTGAGGTAGGGTTAACATCAGTATTATTTGCTGTCTGAGATGGTTGAAAGACAGCCCTTCAGTCAGGTGATTTCACCTAATTATGTTGAACTCCCCCCCCCCCCCATCTCTTATACCTTCAAAGCGGCAGGACCATTCTATTACTTGTCCTTTTACATTGGCCTTTTCTGCTTGTCACCCCACTCCACCAGTGATTAGGCTGGGAGTGAACAAGGAGTTGGGAGGGGACATGGCTGGGACAGCTGACCCAAGTGACCAAAGGGATATTCCAGACCATATGGTGTCATGCTAAGCATATATAAAGCTGGGAAAGGGGAGAGGGACAAGGGGGGCTGTTCAGACTTAAGAAATTTATCTTTCCAAGTCACTGTTACACCTCATGGAGCCCTGCTTTCCTGGAGATGACTGAACTCCTGCTTGCTGATGGGAAGTGGTGAATGAAAGATTTTGCTTTACCTATTAAACTGTCTTTATCTGAACCCATGAGTTTTCTCGCTTTTACTCTTCCCATTCTCTCCCCCACCCTGATGGGGAGTGAGCAAGTGGCTGGATGAGGCCGAGCTGCCCACTGGAGTTAGCCGACAGCCCTTGTGTATTGTTCCATTTTGTTGCTGTGCCTTTCAGCTCCTGCATTTTTATTTAGCTGTAGAGTTGACGCTTTCCAGTTGGTGCAGCTGCTAGGTTTTGGCTAAAAGTGTGTAAAGAAAGCAGACTGGCTGGTTGTTCTTGTGAGCTCTCCTCCAGCCCTGCATGAATAGTCTGCCGTACGTTTGCTTTACACACGTGATGTTAAGGGGCATGAAGGCAGCTTGCCCTAAAACTTTGGTTACACCCTACTTTCCATGTCGCGGTTGAGATGGACAAACGACATATGACATGCTTCTTTGGTGATTAAGTAGAAGTTCTTTACTGTTACAAATCCTTATATGCAGTTTCTAGCATACAGGCGTCTTTTAGCCATTGGTTACATCAGTTAGCAACAGCACATTATTGGGTGACCCTTTGCTGCATTACTGAAGTCTGTTATCGTGCCACGCTCTTGTTCTGCAGTTACTTACTCCCTTTGACTCGCTCACTCCTCTGGATGCCTTCTGCTGTCCCATCCAGATGCCTTCTGCTTTCCCATCCGGATACTTTTGGTGCCTCTTTCTTCATAGATAGGCTTTAATGTCTTCAAGGCTGAGTTCTAACTTCATGCCCTCCATCAGAGAATCCACAGACCTGCTGTAGCCCCCTGTAATTCCCCCTTTTTGTTTTTCGACCAAAAAGACCGTGTTTATCATCCGCTGCAGGGCCCTTTGCAGGCAGGATAACAAGCACAGTACCACAAGCATAATACAGAGAAGAGCAAGCAACATCACAAGCCCATCTTTTATCAGATGCAACCTAGCTTTCCAGTCCCCAGGAGCTCAACCACTTTCCCAGTCCAAAAAATCCATCATCTTCCTGCAATTTCTGAGTTTGATCCATCAATTTCTGAACACTAGCATGAATGTATTGGGAGTGATCTGATAAGTTCATGCAACATATTCCATCAAATTCTTGGCAACCATGTGTTAACAATAAAAAATCAATGGCTGTTCTATCTTGAAGAATAGCACGTCTTACAAAGTTAATATTTATTGCTAAGGCACTTAAGATTTTTGCCGTTTCAGTAGTTTATTTTCCTAACCAGCAAGCAAGCTCATTTAATTGTGCTAATGCTCTAGCAGCAGCAACTCCAGGCGTAAAGAAGCTAGCTACAATAATTTCCCCTCTATTCCAGAGATCAACATTATCATTACAATTGGAGTCAAGTGTTGCTCATTTTTGGCTACCTCTGTGTAACTGTGTGTGAATGGTTGTAACTGTGTGTGAATGTTGGTGTAAGCCATGATAGCTGCCCCAATGTACATGGACCTCCTCCTGGTTTCCATGAAATACCAGGATACACTTTGTCACCACACAAAAAGAATATACCTCTAGGTAATGCTTTTAGTAAGCTATTCATAGTAGTTTCATTAATAGCTGTGAACTATATTTGCTGTCATATTACAGAACAGAGGACAGTCTGGTTGGGCATCAGTAAAACTGTGATAACGCTTCAGGTCCAACCACAGAGACTCTGATCCACCTTGGTCTGAACATGTCATGGCTGTGGTACATTGCATTTCTTTCCAGCCAAAACACCAAGATTGAGGGGCATTCACCATGCCTATATCTGTCTCTCCTGGATCTCTCGTTATGTTGGGCAGCGCTTGAATCCAATCAGAAATAGTTGCATTGTTTACTACCCCTTGTCCTGGCAGGCCAACTAGATATGTATGGAAAGACTGGTCAGCTGTACATATCAAAGCACAAAAGGTCGTTTGATTCGGTGTCCTGGCTAATGTCACTCAGATGTTAAGAGCTGTTCCATGGCGTCAGTGAGGGTAGATGCAGATTTCTGTTTGTGGGATTTGGAGTTCAAAACAATATGTACACACTGAGCAGGAATTCAGCAGGTGCTTCCATCTGTAGAAATGTAAGCATACCCTCTTTTCCAAGTTATTAACCTAAAAGGACCTTCCTAGTTATGAGTTTCCAAAGACTTTACCATAACGATAACAGATTCTTTTCCTGGTATTGGATCTGGGCCTATATGGGTTAGTGCAGAAAAATGTCTAATCACTAGGAAGACATTCATGCCCATGCGTAAATCAGAACTGGATCATGTTAAAACGTTTAAGACAAACAATGCTTTGTTGATTGGTACATTTGAGGTCTCCCCTATCATTCCCCCTTTTTGTTTAACTAGCATGTTTTTTACAGTTTGCTGTCTGCTCTATCACTGCTTGACCTGTATCATTAACATAGCCAGCCACTACTCCAGGCAGCATTATTTCAGTAAGATTAGTCTGATTTAAAGTCGCTTGAACCTTTATAACGTGGCATACCAGTGGATCCTGCACACCATGTAACAGGTCGGAATAATGGGGGATTGAACAAATGTGCCCAGTATACTTGTCCATTACCCATGGTCACGCATAATAGAACAGATATTGCAAAAATTTCTGTCATTGTCGTTTCTTTCTGTTGTTGAATTCTGGGGCTTTATATGTTTTGCTGGTAGCCAATATGGTCCTATCACTCGCTGTACACAGCCGTATCCTTGACCCCATGTCAGCAGTGACCCTGATCTTTTCCACTGGTTATCATGTAGGTCTTTATATAGGACCAGTGGTTTGGGCAAGGAATCATCCATCAGATGTCACAAGTGCTGTATTGCGGAAAGAGAATCAAAACTAGGCAAATTTAAAAAAATTAGTACAAATTACGCTTTTGCTAAGTGTTTGGAGAAAATGCTTCAATTTCTCTTTTTGTTTTTAAAGAAAACATTTGAGCATGTTACAGTTTCGTTCTACAGTGCTTTGACCTGTTGGAGAATGGGGGATACTAGCAACATGAGAAACCCCACAAGCTTGCAAAAAAGACACAACCTTCACTGACACATAAGCCGGGCCATTATCTGTTTTTATCCGCTGTGGAACCCCCAAAGTTACAAAAGCACGCTGTCAATGACGAATGTCGTCCCAGGCAGATTCACCAGTATGAGCGGTGGCCATGCTAGAAGAAAATGTATCTGTGCCTTGACAGTCAGGGCAGGCAGCAGCGATGGCTCTTGCTTCACTATTGGAAATGTTAAAATGTCGCTATAGAGCACGAGAGCCTTGGTGGAAAAATTGATGAGATGCTTGCGCTTGTTGTTTTATATTGGTAACAGGTCCAAGGGCAACTGCAGATAAAAGTGAATTTGCCTTCCACTATAAAGCCTGAGAGGGTGGTATGGCTCTTAACATGCATAATATAATCCTGATGTCTCTGTTTTTGTATTGTTAGCCATACTATTTTCAAGATCCCAAATAACTTTTCATTGGACACTTGTCCCAAAACTACTTTGTCTAATCATTGCACCAACCCGGGCTACGTAAGTAGAGTCAGTAATAATGTTAACTGGACCAGAAAATGTTGAAATACCATCGCTATTGCTCTAAGCTCTACTACTTGGGGTGATCCTTCTTGATATTCCATTTTGTGCTGCCAGTGAAAGTTTTCTTTTCACACAATAACATCTTTTCTGGTTTTCCCTGAGCCATCTGTAAACACTGTTGGCTCTCTGATATCAGGGGAGGTCATCTCTCACATCGAGGTTTGGCATGGCATGTGCCTCCACCGCTCAACACCTGCTGGGTTGCAGCCCACAGCGGAGCTAAAGGTTCTTCTTGGTGGCAAACACAGATGCCAACCCAGTCTTGCCCTTGACTGTGGTAAGAGGCATTTGGCCAACCTCAGTCCTTGTACCTCATTGTCAATGCAGAGTTTCACCTGCTTTATCCAGTAACAAATCACTACTATGGCAAAGCATATACAGATTTACATTACCAGTATGTATACTACAGGGTGCAGCAGCATGTTGAAGGTGCTAGTGACAGTAAGGGACCAGCCAAAGAAATTTCTTACCAGTGGAGTTCTCTCACCCTCTTAATTTGTTCCATTATGTGCTTTCTAACACTGTCATTGTATTAGAATCTTTCTAGCTTTTGCCTTAGCATTTTCTAGCAGCTGCTGCGAATTTGCATGCTCTAACATCTCTTTTACAAGTGACAAATCCATACAATACAAGGCGTAGTTTCTTATTAGCAACTGGCTAGTAAGTGCAGGTGGTTTTATACACAAAATCTCAGCCTCTAATAATAGCTTCTTTACAAGCACACATATTCAAGCTGTTACTTTTCAGTTGCCCCCAAGTGATGTTTTGCTATCATTCGTTTTTCTCTTCCTCTGTCTCATTCTGCTCAGGGTATTCATGGTTAGCTCTTACAGCTGAAGCATTGGGTTCTTCCACTCCTCTGTCCAGCTCATGGCGAGGCTTGACAAACTTTGCAGGCAGCTGCCTTGGGCCTGTAGGTGGGACACAAATATACCCCATCCCCCAAGTTAGCAGTTCTTGAGAAGTAAGACAGGTTAAAGTGATTCCTTAAAGCAAAGGCATTCTGAAGGAAAAGGGATGTGAAGCAGCTGCAGAAGTAAACTAGTCGGTGTAAACAGTCAAGGAGTTTGCTGAGTCATTGCCTATTTTTTTCTCTTCTTCCTCTCCCACCCCAATGCTACCTGGTTGGTGGCTGGTAAAGCTTGTGGGTGCACTACCCCTTCGCTTTTTCAGTTAGCAGTTCTTGTTTCAACCGATCTGTTCCTCCAAAGCCTTCTCCCCTGCGCCCAGTGTGTTGCAGGCCTCTTTAGGCTTTGTTTGTGGTATCTACAAACTGCTCCAATACTTCAGTAGATCAAGAGTTGTGGTTTTTTGTATTTTTTTTTTCACGGCTCTGGTGTCCATCCCGGCTGTTTCACCACTGAAGCACTGGGAGCCGTTGGAGGGCAGCTTCTTTTGAACAGGATTACCGAGATTGGGTTTTGTTTTTTTTTTAAAGTCACTCACCTTGCTTTTTGTGGCTAAACCCCCCTGCTTCGCAGAAGCCATAAATACCTGCCTGCTCATCAGCAGCCATAAATACCTGCCGGCAACAGCACTTCTGCATTAACCCTTTCTTGCCCGAAATGTTAATCTGCTACCCATTGAAAACCCTGATAACAAAAAATACAGATAACACCACCTTCCCTCAACGCACACACATGTATACACATGGGATCTCACAAGCACACTCCACTCAACTACAATATTTGAAACACAAAATCCAGTCAATCATTACTCCCACTATACGGTCCCACGTACAGAATGTGGTGCAATGACGCCATGAAGACAATCAGGAAGCCAGCTCTGAGCAGCATCATTGCAGTGCAGGGTGGCAGGCTCAACCTCAGCAGGCGTCCCCACGGAGGCTCTGCTTCCCCCACATTACACAAGGCTTGGGCTTTCATACTGACCAAAATGCACACTCATTCTGGCGCAGGTGGCCAGCCTGCATGGGAAGAAGTGGGCAGCAGTATCTACAAAGGTCTGCAAGGGTTGGTAGAAAAGGTTGCTTGATATCTTTTGATAAAAGCATGAGAGACCTTCCCACCACGGGTCTCTATCTGGCATATTCATCACTGGGAAAGCACACAATACATCTGCATCCCCCACCCATCTTTCTTATCCCTTTACATTATGTATATAAATCGGGCTCCTTTTCCAGATCAACAGGTCCCTGGTCAAAAGGACTATCCAGGTCAGCGTTAGAATTATCAGGTGTCAGAATCTCAGGAGCAGCAGCAGCAGTCTGATGAGCATGCACAGGCTCCTCATAAATGTGTTCTGGAGTCAATTAAAACATTTCCTCCCACAGGTTTCAGGTGATCTGAGAGTGGGCTCTTTCTTGGGATTAACAGGTCTTGTGTTGAAAGGATCATCTTCATCTCTCCTTGTAGCTGCAGCAGCAACTGGCAGAGGTTCGGGGGGGGGGGGGCACAGGGCTCCACTATCTCATTTTTTGACTTTAGCGTTTCTAAAATATTTCTCCAAATTACTCACAAGTTTTTCACCTTGTTATTGCTTTTGTGGCTGCGTCCCACAATTTAACTCTTGTACCATCCCACAAAAAGACCTCAAATACGGTGGACTCATCAATCTCTGGATAAAGCATTTTCAACCATTTTTGACATTAAGGTTAAGTCTGTCTCTTTAAAGGTTGCTCCCTTCTTCTCAAGAAGGACTGAAAATATACATAAAACGGAGGCTTTTTTCTTAGTAATATTTCCCCACAGGTTTTGCTTTGTACTATGGCTCATGACAAAGCAGGGTCTGGGAGCAAAGTTATGTTGGGGGAAACTTTGTCCCCTTGGTTTGGAGAACTTTTGTTCTGCGATCCTTCTGCACTATAGGTGCCTGCGTCTTGATCGTTAGGGGACGCTGACAGCTCTGCTTTATCTTGCTGCTCTTTAAATGATTTTAAAGTCTCAAAGAGCAACCACCATGTTATCAGCAGGATCTGAGCCTGTTTCTTCCCCCTGGTCGGATGATCAAACAGGATATCTCCCTGGTGTTTCCATACCGAGACACTAAGGGCTGTCACAATATCGGCTTCACACCCCTGTCAACTACTCCTCCAAAAAATGTTATTATGGAGTAATACATCTACATCTACCCCCTGTTTTTGTAATGTTATCGTCCACATGGTCAATATGACTGAGTCCTCGTTACTTAAAGAGGCTCCCATGTCTCCAGCAGCTCACCTATCCAGGTGTCTTAAATCAGGCCAGCCGTGTAGAATCTCACTGCTCTCAATGCTACGCTGGGCTCCGTCTACACAGCACTCCTCTGCTGTTCTATTTTTTCCTCTCTTAAGTTCCAGTTTCAATTTGATCATGCCCTGCATGATCACATTATGGTCACCAGATACGATGGTTGAGACAGACAAACGACATGTGACATGCTTCTGTGGTGATTAAGTAGAAGTTCTCCTTTACTGTTACAAACCCTTACTTATATGCAGTTTCTAGCACACATGCGTCTTTTAGCCATTGGTTACATCAGTTAGCAACAGCACATTATTGGGTGACCCTTTGCTGCATTACTGAAGTCTGTTATCGTGCCACGCTCTTGTTCTGCAGTTACTTACTCCCTTTGACTCGCTCACTCCTCTGGATGCCTTCTGCTGTCCCATCCAGATGCCTTCTGCTTTCCCATCCGGATACTTTTGGTGCCTCTTTCTTCATAGATAGGCTTTAATGTCTTCAAGGCTGAGTTCTAACTTCATGCCCTCCATCAGAGAATCCACAGACCTGCCGCAGGCCCCACATTTCCTTGTTTAAAATCAGATTGAAGTTCTGTTCCTTGAATGGGCTCTAGGTTTTGTTGTGTGGCTGGTGGCACTCTCCCAGGTGCTTTCACATAGTGAGGTGAAGGCTAAATCAGGGCAGGAGATTTCCAGGTAGGCAAAATGGCCAACACCGGAAGTGTTTATCTTCAGTTGGCTGCTAGCCATCTATTTTGCTTCTTAGTACCTTGTTTCTGTAGTGTGTGCAAGTGAAAGATGGTGACCAAAGCTCCTTCTTGGTAATCAATTCTATGAAGCTGTACTTACAGCTGGGTTTTTAAAATCTGACTGGTTACTATGTCTTGAAGTTTTCTGATAAAGGTCTTACAAGATTGCTTGACTGTTTTGACATGGAAGGTGTTGGCATGATGGCTCTGTGGAGGTACTGCATACCCTGCTGCTTGACAAAGTTAGCACAAGCGTGGATGAAGGTGCTGCTCTAAACAAAGAGATGGCTCTATAAATGACCAGTGTGTAAACTGGGTAGTGGTTTACAGTGTGCTATAAGGAGGGCCATAAATGCTTTGCAAAAGAGAGACACAGAATCATAAAATAGGGTTGGAAAAGACCTTAAGATCACCTAGTTCCAACCCCCCTGCCATGGGCAGGGATACCACGCACTAAACCATATCATCCAGGGTTCTGTCCAGTCTGGCCTTGAATACTGCCAGTGAGGGAGCATTCATAACATCCTTGGGCAACCCGTTCCAGTGCCTCACCACTCTCATAGTAAAGAACTTAGACTTCCCCTGTTTAAGTTTGAACCCATTACCCCTTGTCCTGTTGCTACAGTTCCTAATGAAGAGTCCCTCTCCTGCACCCCTGTAGGCTCCCTTCAGATGCTGGAAGGCTGCTGTGAGATCTCCACGCAGCTTCTCTTCCTCAGGCTGAAGAGCACTAACTTTATCAGCCTGTCTGCATATGGTAGATGCTCTTGGACTTGCTGCAACAGCTCCAGAGGAGGCCCATGAGGATGATCAGGGGGCTGGAGGACCTCCGGTATGAAGGCAGGATGAGAAAATGTTCCTGCGAAGAGCCAGATGAAGCAGCTTCTGCTCAGTGCTTCCTAATCTTACTCAGTTGTTGTTGTTGTACAAATGTGGTGTACAGTGGACTGAGTTAGGGTGTTGGTCTGATTTAAAAGAAGACAGTGGAAAAAGGGCTGTTTTGAACATGAATTAGTTCCTGGTCAGATTCATCATGTTATAAGTGTGCATGGGAGCTATTTACATTGGCGCAACCATGGACAAATTCTTTGAAATACGTAGCATGGTTTTTTTTCTTTTGGTTTTGTGCCGTTACTGCAGATTATAGCTGGTTATGAGTTTTCTCAGCAAATTAGCAAATAAGTGTAAAATTTCTGTGAGCAAGGTGCCAGAGCTGAATGCCAGGCAGCATCTTTACTGCCAGTGGAGCAGTAAAGGATCTGATCCTCAAAGAGCAACGGAACAATATCCTTTTTTTTGGGGAAAACTTGATGTGTTTCAAGGAGACTTTTCTGAGATGTACTTTTCTTATTCTGTGTTGTCCGTATTTAATCTTAATTCCCATTTTCTGGAATCTTTCAGTGTGCTCAAGGAGTAATCTTTTCTGTTTGTTAGTGACTATGTTAGTAGTAAAAGATTGGAGGCAGAACAGCTGCCATCATCTGTTCCAGTTACCCTTTGCACTTTGGATCTATTTACTTAACTTACCCCTTTGGGTTTTTCTCTATTTGGTTTGACTTTTTTAACAAGAACTGGTTACTTGAGTTTGGATACTTGTAAGCTTACTTGTTTGTGGAAGAAAAACCACTCAAGGACTGATGAATGAAAAATATGATGTCTGGCTTGGAAAGCATCCGAGCTGCTGATTGCTGTCCCAGTCTCCAGCACAGGCAGGGATGTATTACTTCGTGATCCCCAAGGAAAAGTTACTAGAGATAGTCACTGGCTAGATGTCATTAGCCTTGAGACTAAATAAGCATCTGCCCAAACGTGACATATGACTGCTATAATTGAAGCATGAAGCAGTGCAACTATAATGCTTCCTTGTTCATGGATCTCGGCAGCTGTACAAGCATCTCAATTTTATCCTTTCCATGTTGAGAGAGAGGTACATTAGTGAAATGATTTCTTTAGGATCAAACAAGAAATCTGTGGACTGGCTGGCAAGGGAGCTCATATGTTCTTTCCTGTTTCTCATGCTTGTTTCTCATTTTTGTATAAAAGCATGGGCTTTGGAAGTAATCTCAGCGTAGATTCTTCTGCTGCCCTTTGGTAGAACAATGAGCAAGTCTGCATCATGTGGATAAAACCACTTGAAAAACTTACTTACATGGGAGCAGGAGGTGGTAGCAAAGCTTAGTGACTCTGAAGACTTTAATTTCTGTCAAAGTAGGTGCAGAGAGGTGCGCAGGGCTGAGATATACATGGATGTTAATGACTGCTTTGGCAGCTTTGCCACAGCCACCTTAAGTCTTCTCAACAAAACTCTTTTCCTTTCACTTGCATTGACAAGATGCTATTTTTCTCCCTCCTCATCACTGAGTCAGGCAGAGCTTAGCTGAATGTGAAGAGAGGCCAAGAGAATGTTGTGTTAGCAGATACTCTTCTGAGTTTGTCTCGGCAGGGGAATGAATTTTCCCAGCAGTAAGGCAGCAGGAGGGTAGTAGGTGTTCATGAGCTAGGTGTCAGCAGCTTCTCTGTTTCTCAGAGCTGGTAGGGTGCTGCAGGACTGGCTGTGTTACTGAAGGCAGGAACTCTTTCCTACATGAATTACTTGGCGTGAATTACTTGGCAAGACTGGCAATCTGGGAGCTGTTGCAGCAGCAGCAAACTGCTGTTCTGGTGATTGGCATTTTAGAGTGAAACTCTTCAGTCCCCCTTGGAGGCAACAAAATTTAGTTTTAGTTACTTTGAAACCTGAATGTTGAGATTGGTTGGTGTGACTTTGTTTAGTCATTGTTTCTGTAGCTGATGTTGTTTTGTGTCACGTATCATAGAATCACAGTTGGAAGGAATTGTAAAGTTCATCATGTTCCAACCCCCTGCCATGGGCAGGGACACCTTCCACTAGACCAGGTTGCTCCATGCCTCTGTGTCCAACCTGGCCTTGAACACTGCCAGAGATGGGGCAGCCGCAGCTTCTCTGGGTGCCCTGTGCCAGTGTCTCACCACCCTCACAGGAAAGAAATTTTTTCCTGATATCTAAGTCTCCCCTTTGTCAGCTTAAGGTCATTTCCTCTTGTCCTGTCACTACATACCCTTGTAAAAAGTCCCTGTCCAGGTTTCTTGTAGGCCCCTTTAGGTACTGGAAGGCCTGGAGCCTTCTCTGGGCTGAACAAGCCCAACTCTCAGCCTGTCTTCACAGGAGAGCTGCTCCAGCCCTCTGATCATTTTTGTGGCCTCCTCTGGATTTGCTCCAACAGGTCCACATCCCTCTTGTACTGTGAGCCCCAGAGCTGAACACAGTACTGCAGGTGGGTTCTCACAAGATAAGAGTAGAGGGGGAGAATCGCCTCCCTTTAGCTGCTTTTGCTGCAGCCCAGCATGGTTGATTTCTGGGCTGAAGCGCACATTGCTGGATCATGTTGAGCTTCTTGTCAACAAACACCCTAAGTCCTTCTCCTCGGAGCTGCTCTCAATCCAGTCTCTCTGCCCAGCCTGTAGTTGTACTTGAGTTGCCCCATAATGAGGGTAAAAAGAAGGTTTTGGTGGAGGTGGGGCTGCAGGGACAGTCTCTGTGAGGAGAGGCTGGGACTACATCATGCCTGGCACAGCCAGTTTCATGCAGCTTCACTTGCCCACCGCAGTGCACAGGTGAGCCCCTCAGCCCAGCTCAGGGCACCTCTTCGATGTTTAAGGAAAGAAAAAGCACCACAAGGCATCACACAAGCAGTGAGGAGTGAGAGGAGAGAAAGTGTGAAGGACAACACTGCAAACCCCAAGCTGAGAGGAGGAGGGGAGAAGGTGCTCCAGACACTGGGACAGGTATTTCCCTGCAACCCCTAGAAGTTTTGGGATAGACAACAGTGGAGCAGGAATTCTCCTGCAGCCAATGGAGAGGACTGTGTTGGAGCAGATAGCCCCACTGCAGCCCATGAATGACCCTAGGCTGGAGCAGGTTCTCCTGAAGGACTACAAGGTCATGGGAAGAACCCATGCTGGAGCAGGGAAGGCTGTGAGGACTAAGGAGCTATAATGGACTGACCCCAGCCTTCGATTTCCCCCTGGCTGCTAGGGAGTGGGCAGGAAGTAGAGGAGTTGGGAATGAAGGAATGAGGTTTGAGCTGGGGAAAAAAAAGGGCTGAGGGAAAGGTAGTGTAGTTTTTGTCTTTGTTTTGCACCATTCATCTCTATTTTAATTGGCAATAAATTATGTTAATTTTCCCAAATCAAGTCAGTTTTGCGTGAGACAATAGCTGGTAAGTAATCTCCCTGTCCTTATCTCTACCCATGAGCATTTCAATCTTCCTCTCTCCAACCATCCTGTTTGCGAATGAATAGTGAGAGAGCAGGTTTGTGGGCATGTGACAGCTAGCCAATGTCAACCCAACCACAATGACATGCAAGAGCATATATGTAGAAATATATATGTATACATGCATTTTTATATCTATACACCTTGCAAGACTTCAGGTAACACCATAGTGGATTTCTATCAGTCTGTTTTTTTTGTTATGCTGATATATATGACTCCTTAACACTTATGAAATACAGCATGGTTTGTTCCTGGGTGGAATGGCTGGCATGGATTTCACTTCCGTGTTAAGGCTGAATGATATCAGTGAGTTCTTTGCGTGGAAATTCGATCCGGTGTCTGGATGCTTTAACGGATCTTGTGGAGTTTTAGAAGAATGATTTGGGCGCGTCTACTGTCTATCAAAGCATGAAAACTAGATTTTCTCCACCAGCTGTTTTATCTACAGTGAAGAAATAATGGCCTATGGGGACATAAGTGCCTGTAATAGCAGTAGGGGCTATAACTGTGCTGGTTTTCTGAGATGCTGCTGTTGTTTCATGCTGGTTGTGTGGGGAAACTGGTTTGTGGGAGAAGGAACTAAATGTCATGAAACTGTAGCTGAGAGAGATTTCAACAGCAGACATTGATGTTTCGCAACACACTCCACATTAAGTAAAAGTATTTCTTAATGACAGCACTGTTTCACAAGTATATATTGCTTTTGTGACTTATGACCTCTACTTGTTAGAAAATCCCGTATCCTCCTCTGATGAAACTTCTGGGCTGCTGGGGAAACCATAGTGAACATATTGGTACACTGACTCCTCTGTCATTTTATGGGGACCTTTAAATGTGAGTTGCTCAGATTCTGTTGAACGAATGCATTTCTTTCCATTTTCCTGACCTGCTATTCTGTCATCAACTTTTTACCTGCAACAGCCTGTCTGAATATTTTGCCATCTCATATCTCTGCCATCAGACTTTCTGATTATTTCCTGTTCTTTCATCTATAAGACCTCATTTATAAATTGCATAAATGACTTTATTACCAGGTATCTTTAATATAAACAAAGCAAGTTGGTTATATTAATTAATGAGCTGATGACTAGCCATTTCAAATGGAAGGGTGTGTAACACTTTTCCCAGTGCAGTATGGAAACTGTAGCAGCTGTAAGCATCCAGGATTTAGTGATCTGATAAAAATTTCCGCTTGGTTTATGTTTGTGCTTATGGAAATAAGATGCCTATGGTTGCAGTGTTAGTTTGGATTTTTCATTTGTTAGGACTCCTGGTGATAAAGCTGAGTTGGATCCAGGTGAATCAGTTTTATTTTGGCATGTTCATAGCATTAATTAACACAACTTTTTCATTGGATCCAAGATCTCAGTGGGAGACTGTGGTCTATAAAAAAAATTTATCTGTGTGTGTTAGTGTAAACCTTCAGTGCAAGGAAGGATTCTCAGCCTTTGCCTAGTAGAGTGGGGCAGTGTTTCTATATATAAAAAAGTAGAATAAGAACAATTCTTGCCCAAAAGGTTGGGTTTTTTTGTTTGGGTTTGGTTTTTGTTTGTGTTTTTAAACCAATATGGAACAAGGACAAGCAACCAGGGTGTACAGGTAAAAGTAGGAAAGAACTACTTCATCTTTAGTAGGCATTGATCTCTAGGTACTGCCAGCTTAGGCATTGGATTTATACAGATGTTGTTACTAAATGTTTTGGAGAGGCTTGAGAGAGCTTAAGGGAAGCAAAATAAGTTTGCAGGTTTTGAGCACATGCTCCCAAGTGTAAGGGGCAGTGTTTAGAAGAAGGTACTATCCTGTGGATTTGAAAAGTCTGATGAGATTAATGCTATAACATGGTTGGGGGAAGTCTCTTAATAGTGAAACAGGATGACTGCTTGGATGTTTGGTGTCATTTAAATGACTGGCATGCATAGGTACATCTCAATAACCCCGTGTAACCTTTTTATGTCAACTCATGACCATGTAACTTGTTTCTGGGGGGTGGACCATAATTTGTGTACTATTGTGTTTAATTGAGGATATAGCTTTGTATATAATCAGTTGATGATAGCGGACAAGGGGAAGTATCTAGACTTTGGTAAAATAGCCGTTCACATAACCTGCATGTCCTGTGAAGATTAAGTTGCTAGCATATGTGATTTGGTGAGTCTCAGGTGATCTCATAAAGATATCCCAGAGAGGACATCTGTGAGGAGGACTCCCATCAATGTGCTGTAAACAGGAACAGGCCATCTTCTCTAAGAGCTTTTTGGTCAAAGTGTACCCCCATTTCAAAGACACTGGTTAATTTCACTTACCAGTGCAGTGCTGCGGTCATAAAAATGTTACTGTGGTAAAAACTGTCAGCTTGACTGCTCTTAATCTCACTAAAAGCTAAACAGTTAACCACAATTTGGTTAACTAACTAGATGCAAACTCTTGTAGTTATGAATGCTTGTTCACTCTCAGTTCTGAATACCTCCCTATACTTTTCTGCTTAGTAACTGTAAAGGCTTCTTCCGCAGGGTGGTCTCAGAGCATGTCATTGCCACTGTTAATAGTATCAGTGATGGCACAGTGCCTTTGGGTAGTGAGCTGAGTCTGGGCTGAACTATCTGGAAACATGTAGGTTTTTCACTAGTTTTGTGTAACCTGACAGATATGCTGATGTTACTACAAAGAAATTGAGAAGTTCTACATCTTCAGATCTGCTTAAGCTCCTGGAGAGCTAAACCTTCAGAGTTAGGGAGGTCTTGTTCATTCACAGTAAGATTAGTAAGTTACTGAGAGTGTCATGTCCTATTTCAAGAGTAGGAGCATTGTCTGAGAACAAGATAAGGATGGAGTCTTTTCACTGAAGTGTGAGGGCTGAAAATTTAGCTGGTGAGAATTGATGTAGTTGGGGTAAAACTGCTCCAACAACACAAAGTATGAAAAAGAAACAGATGAAGAGGCACGGGTGTTTGTTTTTTGCAACGATTTTGATGGTAGGTGAGAAAAATAGGAGCATCTTTCTGATGAAAAGAAAAATTAAAACAGTTGAAGGTTAGAAGATATATTCAGAGGGGAATACTGGGGCTATGAGCAGCTGGATGAGATCAAGGGTGATCTATAGGTGAAGAGCAAATGTTTATCTTTCTCTTGCATACCTTGCAGACCTTCCCTTCCCAAAGTTTTCTTCTCTCACAGACAATCTCCTGTGATAATTTTTTTTCCTCTGGAGAGGAGCTAAGGCTGAGTAAACTTAAGAAATAGAGCAGTGGGTAAGTGTGATGTGAGTCAAAATTCAGCTTTCTCCAACTTAAATATTTAAATAGGTAGAAGAGCTGGAAGAAGGCAGTCCTGGCAAATGTGGAAAGAGAAGAAAAAAGGGATGAAACTGATCCAGGTGGATTTTATTATGGCAGAGGAGGCCAAAACATTCAAGGTAGTGGAAACTGCCACCATTTCAGGGAAAACATGGGAGTAGGGAGCTAAGGGTCAACAAATAAGAAATCTCCCTCCTCACCTGTGGGTAATGTGAATAACATCAACAAGATCAGAGGGAAGGTTTAGAGAGGGGTAGGAGTTGTTTCAAGTTAAATCTTGGCAACCGTGGCTAGAGATAGGGTATGGGCATGTGGAACACTGGTCAT